>OZ007505.1:5438272-5453272 GCA_963931865.1 Axinella damicornis | reverse complement strand
GAGCTTTGATTTTGACTTTTTTAGATCAATAATTGGAAGTTAGTATTGCAACACTACAATACTGTTTCTAGAATGTTGTTACAATCACCCTGTTCTTGATGGATTTTGGCCATCCTCTCAAATTTAGGCTGTGGCTTTTCATAGCTTGTTGCGTACTGCAAGCAGTGTGGGGATGTACATGTACTGCAAGCAGTGTATATATAGCCTGGTGCATACTGCAAGCTGTGTAAAGCATGGGGATGTACTGCAAAGCCGGATATACTGCAAGCGCATGGGGATGTACTGCAAGCTGTGTAAAGCATGGGGATGTAGTGCAAAGCATGTGGATACTGCAAGCGCATGGGGATGTACTGCAAGCTGTGTAAAGTCACCAACTACAGCACGTAACTTCCTCCACCCTCCCACCCTAGTCCCACCCCCCTGCTCCCACCCGAACCCAACCCACCATGCTCCCACCCCAGTCCCACCCCCCATGCTCCCACCCCAACCCCACCCCCCATGCTCCCAGTCCCACCCTCCATGCTCCCAGCCCCACCCCCCATGCTCCCAGCCCCACCCCCCATGCTCCCACCCCAGCCCCACCCCCACGCTCCCACCCCAGCCCAACTTACCGGCGGTGAAAGGCATGCAGCTAGGGTAAGGTTAAGATGAGGGCTCACCTCAACTTTACCTCACCCGAGCTAAACCTAACCCGAATGGCTTGGACACAACTAAACTCGCTTTATATACCGGCAGAAGCTTGCCAGAAACGCGTGACCGGCCCCGGTAGCGATGTAATTTGATTGGCTAGTATCCTAGGTAGTTAAAATTTTGCCGGGAAACGCTCTGTGCACGCGTAAACTGTGGCGATTGATGAGCGTGACTCTGTCTTTGTCGTTTTTCTTCGGTATCCAATGGCGTTGGCCTCCTCCAGTAGGCCCTCTTCCATTGGCGCTCCCTCTGTTGCTGCAGTTGTAGTTAACTGTTCTGTGGCTAGGCTAGTGCAGAATCCCAGACCGCTTGGGAATCCGGCAGCTTGGCGTCTGGGAACGAGGTTGTTGTTGTGACAGTTCATGAGATTCCATTTCTGTTAATAGAGAGAATGGAGAGGAGAGGAGAGGAGAGAGGTAATTGTAAGGAAGAAGGGCACACAGTGCACCAAAACCATCCAGAGATATTAGTCATGCTAAGTGAATCTATAGGTATAGTCAGCCTTGTGAATGTCAGCTAGTGTTGTGACCCAGTAGAAATTGGCATCTGAGGATGTAAGAAGTGTAGTGAACCCAATCCTGGGCCTCCACAGACATCCAAGTTGTTTGGATGACTTGTATGTTGCCTACACTTGCATGTACAGTGTTATTGCACAAGGAGTTGGCTACATGAAATATGCTGTCATGGCTGCTATACAAATGTGGTGTGCAGTACAGTGCTTCTGGAGGTATATATGGCTACAATTTGAATTGGTGCCCAAAATTACAGTGTTCCTCCACCACCTCATTACCCTTTAGAAGGAGAACACGTTATGAGGAAGAGATGAGGGAGATGGCCTCCTTGGATAAAGAGAGGGTATGTGTTGACGTGCGTGAGAGGGAGAGAGGGGAGAACTAGTAGGGTATGTGTTGACGTGCGTGAGAGGGAGAGAGGGGAGAACTAGTGTTGCAGGTAGTGAAGAGTGCATGGATGAGGCCTAGGCTCCTATTCAGTTCTTAAAACTGATCGATGAAATGAGTGTGTAGTATCTCATTATTTTCTGATGATGATCAAACTTCATAAACAGCAAGGGACAGTCACATACATGTCGCATGTACAACCAAAACAGCCACTTAGGGCCTACTAATCAATATTCCTGTGTGGCCAGACCCAATTTACCTGAAGGAAGCTAGGTCTAATTTACAGTCTCATCTGGTCAGACCCAACTGGAAGGAGGGTCTGGTGTACTAGTCTCATCTGGTCAGACCCAACTGGAAGGAGGGTCTGGTGTACTAGTCTCATCTGGCTAGACACAACTGGAAGGGTCAGGTGTACTAGTCTCGTCTGGCTAGACCCAACTGGAAGGAGGGTCTGGTGTATATACTAGTCTCATCTGGTCAGACCCAACTGGAAGGGTCTGGTGTACTAGTCTCATCTGGTCAGACCCAACTGGAAGGAGGGTCTGGTGTACTAGTCTCATCTGGTCAGACCCAACTGGAAGGAGGGTCTGGTGTATATACTAGTCTCATCTGGTCAGACCCAACTGGAAGGGTCTGGTGTACTAATCTCATCTGGCCAGACCCAACTGGAAGGGTCTGGCGTACTAGTCTCATCTGGCTAGACACAACTGGAAGGGTCTGGCGTACTAGTCTCATCTGGCTAGACACAACTGGAAGGGTCTGGCGTACTAGTCTCATCTGGCTAGACACAACTGGAAGGGTCTGGCGTACTAGTCTCATCTGGCTAGACACAACTGGAAGGGTCTGGCGTACTAGTCTCATCTGGCTAGACACAACTGGAAGGGTCTGGCGTACTAGTCTCATCTGGCTAGACACAACTGGAAGGGTCTGGCGTACTAGTCTCATCTGGCTAGACACAACTGGAAGGGTCTGGCGTACTAGTCTCATCTGGCTAGACACAACTGGAAGGGTCTGGCGTACTAGTCTCATCTGGCTAGACACAACTGGAAGGGTCTGGTGTACTAGTCTCATCTGGCTAGACACAACTGGAAGGGTCTGGTGTACTAGTCTCATATGGCCAGACCCAACTGGAAGGGTCTGGCGTACTAGTCTCATCTGGCTAGACACAACTGGAAGGGTCTGGCGTACTAGTCTCATCTGGCTAGACACAACTGGAAGGAGGGTCTGGTGTACTAGTCTCATCTGGCTAGACCCAACTGGAAGGAGGGTCTGGTGTACTAGTCTCATCTGGTCAGACCCAACTGGAAGGGTCTGGCGTACTAGTCTCATCTGGCTAGACACAACTGGAAGGGTCTGGCGTACTAGTCTCATCTGGCTAGACACAACTGGAAGGGTCTGGCGTACTAGTCTCATCTGGCTAGACACAACTGGAAGGGTCTGGTGTACTAGTCTCATCTGGCTAGACACAACTGGAAGGGTCTGGTGTACTAGTCTCATATGGCCAGACCCAACTGGAAGGGTCTGGCGTACTAGTCTCATCTGGCTAGACACAACTGGAAGGGTCTGGCGTACTAGTCCCATCTGGCTAGACACAACTGGAAAGGTCTGGCGTACTAGTCTCATCTGGCTAGACACAACTGGAAGGGTCTGGTGTACTAGTCTCATCTGGCTAGACCCAACTGGAAGGAGGGTCTGGTGTACTAGTCTCATCTGGTCAGACCCAACTGGAAGGAGGGTCTGGTGTACTAGTCTCATCTGGCTAGACACAACTGGAAGGGTCAGGTGTACTAGTCTCATCTGGCTAGACCCAACTGGAAGGAGGGTCTGGTGTACTAGTCTCATCTGGTCAGACTCAACTGGAAGGGTCAGGTGTACTAGTCTCATGTGGCCAGTCCTAGCCTCATTCCCAGGCAGTTGTCCAGAACCTGACATTCTGTTGTATTATCTCCGGATAAGTACCCCGCACGTACATGCACGAAGCAGGGTTAAGCAATCGGTTTTGTCCGTCTGTCTGTTTGTCTGTCTATCATCTGTCTGTCCAGTGAAAAAAAATTATTAAGCCTCACAAAATCTGCGTCAGTGTACCAATGTGCTTCTCATTCTGCTTCACAAATGATGTATACTACAGGGGTCGCTGTTGGGGTGATACCGTCCCTTGATTCCACTGTCGTTACTATAACAGCAGTAAACAGGAACCTGGAACAGAGTGGCGGTAGCCATCAGTTCCACTTGTGTTCCCCAATCCCCTGGCTGCAGCTGATGCTTCAGATGGTCACAAAAATTAATGTTGTTGTTTTGTAATTTACCCCTCTCTTCACTTTCATTATCAGGGACGAATCTACTCTCAAAGAGGGTTTGTCAAGCTTCACAAGTAGATGAATAGTATCATGCTCGTCTTCGTTACCAACGGTGTGGAATGCCACAGCTCTGAATAGGAAGTTGCCATATTTCTTGACACTCGATCTGAAGTAAAAACTGATGAACACAGAGGAAGAAGGAGGTGATACCTGCACCAATTCATGAGCAACAGCTGAGGAGACAGACACCCAGTAGGTGAGGTACGATTGTGCTGTTCAGTTGTATTGTGTGGAAAGTAATGCCACATTTTGCAAGCCAATAATCTGGGGAGGTCATTCTAACAGGCTATTCCATTAAATAGGGATACACCCCCAGTTGATGAGTGACTAATTTGTCCTATAGGGGGGATTGCAAAGTTTCTGTATCCCATTATAAACCTCAGTAATTTGACTGGATTTTCCGCACACTTCCGTAATGTCTGCCATGCAGGTTAGAAGGCACAATTTCTGTCTCCTGGGGTATGCAAATAGCTACCTCGTCAACAGGGGATGTATCTATATTTAGTGCTAATAGCCTAGCAATTAGAGTCTGCTGAAGCATCCACGAGGTTAGATTAAGCCTGAGGTTAGCCTCGTTCCCAGGTGCCTGGGAACAAGGCTACCTTTTAGGACCAGCTGGTGGATGCGATCAGAGTCTACTGAAGCATCCACGAGGTTACTGAGGCTAGCCTCGTTCCCAGGTGCCTAGGAACGAGGCTAGCCCGAGGCATCATTCTGAAAAGTGAGGTTGTCCTACCAGTTGCAGGGCACGGCTGGTACCCGGAGTGCTGCGTGTAGTTCTTATTTGAGATTATGTATAGCTGACAGCACTATCACGTTGCCCCATACTACACAGCAGCCGCGTTATTCCTGCTCAAAGACTCCGGAATCGCACCAGGTTATGCGTGAGACGCCAAGACGGCCGTTCCATGGCCTTGCTGAGAAGTGGACAAATTGAACGCCTAAACAACCCATTTCCAGGTTTGTATGAGTCCTTCTCGACACTTACTGTTCACATAGACTGCCAAAGCACGACTACAGTCGATCTCCACGCAGCTAACGGTCGAGCGCTGAATGAGCCGGCTTCGTGCTGCATATTTGCGGTCAGTGTGCCCACATTCAATTATTTAATAAGTTCTCCCTACCCTTCTCTCTACCCCGACGTCACGCACGTGATAAATTATCCCAGGCCCTCTCCCGTTTTTCCATACTGTAAGCGACGAAAAGCTGGGCGGGGCCTGGGAACGAGGCTATGCAGAGCTGTATTGTCCTGCGACATTGCACTTTATTACATGAGTCAGCGTTTTGAACTGATTATGGTATCATGACCCAGTGCCGCTAACTTGCTCTGTTCACTAGACCATCCGAAGTGCACGAGGTGGGCTGAAGTCTATTCAGGGTACGCCGTACTGGATGGCTCCTGAGGTGCACGTGATCAAAGGAGATGCTTACACTGACAGAGCAGATATCTGGTATGTTATACATACATGTACAGTGTTACGATATTGACATCTAACCTCGTACCCAGGCCTTCTCACCCCAGCGTTTGTCGCTTGCAGCACTAACATGGGGCAAGGCCTGGCAACCTTGCAGTAGCGTACCTGGATGTTGGGTGGACGTGTGGAGGTGTGGCACGTATACGTACCCAGAAAAGCCATAGCTTGCAAGGACTTCTAATTTGGTCAGTCTTGGTGACACTTCTCTAGTTAGAAAGCTTCTCTGCAGCTGTACAGAAAGAATGTGCCACTCTTTCCACACGTCCACCCGATATCCAGCTACATTACTGCATGTAATGAGTTTTCCCGCAATGGTACTGCAAGTGACATATGCTGGTGCGAAAAGGCCAGGTAATTAACATTAGCAGATGTCTAGGTGTGTTTACGGGTATTACTGACTCGATTACTAGCCATGGTGACTACTATTCTAAGGCGTGGTTATTTCATTCAGGGCATGGCTAGAAGTGCACATTGCCTGAAGTTGGGGGTGGGGCGTACACCCCACCCCCAACTTCAAGTGAGAGAAATCAATAGACTAAGAAAATGAAATCATGGCCCTACCGTCCCAGGGACTGTTTCCTAACCCCACTCATGCAAAGGAAGAGAGAGTGTCCTGCCTGGTGCCAACCAAGGCCTTTCTATATATAGCCAAGCCCACACACAGCCATGCCAAACTGACGGTTTACTTAGCCTCATTCCCAGTCCGTGTACCTGGGAATGAGTGTTTACTGTGAATAGGGTAGCATTTGATGTATTGTCACCCTCTTTCTGCTGAAGGATCGTGCTTTGTAATCCATATTCTGACTGTATGCTTATAGGAGCACTGGAGCGACAGTAGTGGAGATGTTGAAGTGTCACCCTCCTTGGTACGGGTTTGAGCCAACAGCTGCCATGTTTAAGATAGTGACTGAAGAAACTTGCTCGGACCTCCCGCCCCACTGTTCAGAACATGCAGAGCACTTCCTCTCATTGTGCTTCATAAGGTACATAATATGTTCCTAAACTGATGTTCATGTACAGTCGTGTTTCCCGTGTGTGCTGATAATGCTCAAGTACAATGTCAGTGGCGGATCCAGGGGTAGTTCGTTGGGTTCGGTCGAACCCCCCTTCTTACAGTTGAATTAATAAAGAACTTTCAACCTATAATTTCAAGCGCTTGCTTGCAGCAGTGACGAGCATCGAGGGCAACATCGAGCGCTCAGTTACTAACCATGCTATTAAACTATCTGGTGTTACATTGCAATTCCTGGCTGAAACCGAACGGCTTGGGAACGAGACCAAAATTTTTATTGAAAAGCTGTAACACTTCATGTATATAAGAAAGAGTAAAAGGAAAAAGTGAAAGAACAAATGGGTTCTCATGTTTTCAAAAATAAGTCAGACCACGATCTAGTATACTTACGTGTACGCACGTATTACGTTGCGTGAGCGAAATTTGAGCAAGAAACGGAAGCACATGGCGGCCCAGCCAGGGTCCTGCAATCCTTTACTTGCAGTGCAAAACACGAAGGTGCCACAAGAGCCCATCCTGGTAACTGAAAAATAAAGGCCAAATTTTTTTTCCGTGCTTCACGTGGACTGATCGGTGTACACACCTCTGTGCACTGTTTCGGCAGCAGCACTGCATCTAAAAGAACCCCCCCCCCCCCCTTTCTAAAATCCTGGATCCGCGTGTCTATGGAATTACACATACCGGTAAAGTGACATCCTGTGCTGGCTAACCTCCTCTTATAATATTATGGGAAAGTTGTTCTGTAATCCATTATTGAGCACTCGGAGAAGGCATGCAAACATTCTGATTACATCGTCAGTGTGAACTGACTCAAACGTTTGTGCAGACTAACCTTGGTACGATAATACATTATAGCATGATCTTTTCATGCATGTTGAACAGCGTAACCATTTTTATGGGGGGGGGGGGGGGGGGGGGGGGGGGGGGGTATGCCCCCAGACCCTGCTAGAACAGGCGTGCTTCGCATGCCGTCTGCTGTACGCGCTTCAGCTGAACTGTCCCATAAAAAAAATCTCCACCCCCCGGCAAAACCCTGCTACCCACTGGCCTTGTGTGATATGATTGACCCTAACAATGATTCCTGTTCACAGAGACAAGTCTCAAAGACCTTCAGCAAGAGCTCTAGCTTTTGGACTCTTTGTTTATTTCCACATAGCTGTATAATGATTGTGTATCACCATTGTATATGCAATAATGTGCACTGTGAATAAGAATATTTAATTACACCATCGTAAACATTAATGTGGGGGCAAGCAGTGGGTCACAGCACCAAAGGGGTTTAGTTTCCAAGTTTCAATCTTCGATCCTATAATATGTCATTCAGGGGCACCTAGCCTCATTCCCTGGCCCCACCCATGCAGTTTTTCTGTACTGCAAGAAGCTGGGCCTGCATGGGAATGAGCTAGGCTAGATGCCTCAGAATGCTGTGGATGTGACCATGCAATGTGGGGCCTGGGAATGAGCTAGGCTAGATGCCTTGGAATGCTGTGGACGTGACCATGCAAGTGTGCATGGGCCTGCATGGGAATGAGTTAGGCTAGATGCCACTGATTGCTGTGGACGTGACCATGCAGTGTGGGTGAGAAAGCCAGCTCATATGTACATAGCCCGGAGCCTTCTACAGGCCTTCATAAACCACCCCGAATGAATAGTGGAGGAGGCATACCGAGAACTGACCAAGGATATGTACAGTACCAGTAGTCATAATCAGTGCTATCTTAGTGGCATTGGGAGTGTTAGTTTACTTTAGTAAAGGGGTTACTAAAAGCACATTTTAGTTTGTAGTTAGCTAGCTAGCTAACTAACTGGATAGTAACTTACATGTAAGAAAGGTTATAGCCTATGGTTTGCTACCTACAATGCATTATAGTTTTGGCATTTTCATGAGAATAAATTAACTTGGATGGTAAAAAATGAAAGCCCAGCAGGTGAAAAAAAAAAAAGAAGAAAAAAAAGAAGGGAAAAAAATACAACCTAGCAACACACCCACCCCTCCGTGACAGGTCAGACACCGAAGTGTGCAGCCTCAGGAGCGCTGGATAGGCGTCGGTGACTGGAATCACAGGAGGCTAACCTGCTTTCAACCAGAACACCTTTCTTTAATTAGCTTCGGTGGTCAGATGGGAACCGGCGTACTCCGGCTGCTAGGCGGGGAAGTCGAGAATCGGTATGTACGGAGTGCCCAGACTCGTACTCGATTATTGGGGAGACGAACACTCAGCCCCCAGGCTGTAAAGCAAGTGCTTAGCGAGTGTGCCATCCCGACTTCCCGCCAAACTTGCCACAAATTCAGTATTTAAACCCAAACCGGATGTATCCTGTTGCGCATGCGCGTGCCACCTGACCTAGACTTCCCGCCAAAAATATTTGAGACTAGCCACGGGCAGTGCGGATGCTCTCTGCCGCTCAGTGAAGAGGCAAGGACATTTTGACGTTAGTTGGAAGATACAGTGGGCTTTCCATGAATTCTGTGAGATAGACATGAGCTTTGAAAGAGGGTGAGGCCCGAGTCAGTTTCCACTTTGTATTGCACATGTAGGGCCTGGGAATGAGCTAGGCTAGATGCCTCGGAATGCTACCAGTATTCTTGTATGAGAGGAAGGAAATGACGAGCGACAGAGCATGACTGGTGAAATTAGCCGACTCTTGGGGATCAGTGCATTCTCTAGGCTCTAGCTCAACACAGTCATCATACATCTTGTACTGAGCTATATTATACATTCTTCCATATTATGGACAAAATGTGAGTGGAGTTGACGGTCAACAGAACAGCTGAAAATCGCTGTCCCATTGTCTGTCTCCAAAGGCTGAAATTCAGTGCAGTCAACCGTCAAATACCAGGGCCAAAATCAGGTCAACTGTCAATACAGCCATGCATTTGAATACCCACGGTTGTAACTGTGATCAGAGTCTATCCTATAGTGACCTCCCCTGATTATATATATATGGCGATTTTGGCATATGCTATAAGCCTATAACTTACTTGCAAAAGATGCATGCATACGTATACTGTAGTCTCCCATTAATGCCCCCCCCCCCCCCCCCCCCCCAATTTGTACACTATATCCAGGGATCTACCCTTGATGGACCAACTCTTATAGCTTGAAGAATGATGCAAATTCTTGACAAACACACGTACAGTAGCAATGTGAAGTGGACAACGTAGTAAGCTGAGAATGAGGCTGTAAACAACAAATTGTATATATGTATGTACACATAGCTACAATAAAAATTTGTGAATCAATCAATAATACTATATACAATGTAGTTTGTATGTACAATGCAGTTCACATTATTACTTTGTACAATGTCATTCAGTCTGCTTGTTGTTATCCAATGCGATGCTTGAGTCTGTAGTGTAGACTCAGTGGAGGGTCCTACAGGCGTGGAGAGACGGTTATCCTGAGACCCACCAATAGCTGTACATTCATCTCCTTACTTGGTACTCATTACCAGCTAATGACAGGGGTTGCTGTTAGGGTTCCACCAATTGGCCTATCACATGAGTCTGGCTGAATGCATGCTCAAGCAATCAATGATAGCCAGGCAAGTTGTTAAGAGAAGGCTTGGGGGCATTTCTGTGTGAAAGCTGTCAAGGCTTGTTGCAAAATTTGATTTTCAAGGGTATATCGAGTATTTACCTATCACACAGTCATGGTATCGGTATCGGCCTATTGCACATAATTATTCCAATATCGGAATTGGAAGCATTAATTGGTGTTGGTACAAATTGGTATTGGTGGAACACTAGTTGTTATGGTCTCCCATAAGCTCCCAAGAACTATTTGGGCAGTTTGTTTAGTGGTTTCTTATAGTTGGTAACAGTGGCGTAGCCAGAACTGCACAATTGGTAGGGCACTAGAGGGGCACGCTGCTGAAGGTAGTGAATAGAGGCGCGTAGTGGTGATCAGCCCGTGTGAAGCGCGGCAATTTTTTTCGCCTTCATTTTTCAGTTATCAGGATGGACTCTCGTGGTACCTTCGTGCTTTGTACCGCAAGTTCCAGATGTATGAGAATCGATGCTGCAGAGAGACGTTATCTTGTGTCTATCGACGGCACGTCTGTCGACAGGTCAGTGCCTTCTGCAGTCACGGTGCATGCAGCTCTGGCACTGCGTACCTTATGTTGGCAGTAAGCGTGTGAATTGGGTCTGGGGTGCCTGCCCCCCAGGAAAATTCCGAATTTGAGATCGTTTCTGCATGCAATCTTGGGGTGGAACTTACCGCCAAACATAGCCAGTGTGTCTCACTGTCTCAACGCGCTCAAGCGCTGTTCGGAGAAGTGCGACTCAGCCGTGACTCCACATGGCTGCTTACTATGTCAACAGCTGCTGGGGTCTCAGGACTGACTTGGCCATTAGCTGCTACTAGCAGGGCAGGCATTTTGGCCATCAGCAGGGCCTGTGCCCTGCTAGGCCCTGCTGTAGATACGCCACTGGTTGGTAAGTATTGTTAGAGCCACGTCCTCATTCCCAGTCTATGAATTCCACCACATGTACTTGATGGCTCATCCTCGCCCACAACCAACTTCCCTCTCCTGCAGCTTGCTGGGAATGGGAGTACCCAAAGACCTCCAGACCCTGCTATAACTACATGCCACTCATAGGCCTTGCTACTAAGGAGTAATTACTGTTTAAGCACAGTTGTAATCTTTGTTTTTGTGGTTGGGCCAACCCTATGTCCTGTTTTTAGCCTCATTCCCAAGCCTCCCCCCCACCCCCCCCCCCCCCCCCCCCCCCCCCCCCCCCCCACCCCCATACAAATGGAGGGGAAAGTTATGTGAGTGACACCACTGTGTATCTATTGTTGTACAAAATGCACTGGTAAGTGCATGGTCTCTAACTAGTTCCACTCGTCCAATGGGCATTGGGAAAACCCTTGGTCCCATCCCTCCAACTCCAATAGTTGCACCCTCGCTGAACTCCGGATGCTACAACCCAGGACCCTCAGGTTTCCAAATCGTGCAGATGCCTTGGACTCATCTAGCTACCAGTAACTTAGGGACATCAGCAAGGCAGTCACACCTTCTTGAGCCCAGTGTGAGATCCAGATGAATTTCAAGGTGCTGTCCTTATGGAGAACGTTCTCATCACAGAGGAGATCAAGCTGCCGGAGGAAGAACCACAGATGAAAATTAGGTTTTACAGCAACAGCATAATTTTCTGCTCTAATTGTTTTAGGTCCATCCTTGTCCCATCAGTAGGCTTCATCCAGGTGTGGACAGGGTTAGTCTTGCTCCCAGGCCCCACCCAACTTTTGTTGCTTGCTTTTCATACTGCAAGCGACAAAAGCTGGGTGGGAACGAGGCTAAGTATGGCCGACCTACCAACCTAGGCTTTTTTCACAAACCACAAGCCAATTACACCATGCCTACAGACTGGTTTTATTGCTGACACATGCAAAATCAATAAGTATGGCTGCAATAACACAATGAATAAATCACCAACAGACCACATTCCGCTATGACCATAATTAGTGTATTTTACTACCCCCCATTCCCAGTATTAATAATAGAGGAATGAAGAAGTCCTGGTATCAGAGATCACAAAATGTATGGACATTAGGTGAATAACGGAGGGGGGAGCGGCCTTCCCTATATAGTAGTGCCTTGTCATGCTTCAGCGTCCATGTAAAGGGTAACACAGGTCCTGCTAGTATCACTGCACACACTTACATCATAGAGGGCAGGGACACACAGCTTCTGTAGCAGGAACCTCTTCAGGTGGTAGACAGTGACCCTAGAGGAGCAGCGCATGTACTTCCTGGACAGGTCCTGAGTAGGAACCACACTCTGGACGTCACTGGCAGTACATTCACTCCCTGATCCCATTACAATCAAGCATGTATGTACACTAGCCTCGTTCCCAGGCGGCCTGGGAACGAGGCTGGACAGGTCCTGAGAAGCAACCGCACACTGGGCGTCACTGGCAGTATGTTCACTTCCTAATCCCATCACCATTACCCTAGCCTCGTTCCCAGGCCGCCTGGGAACGAGGCTAGTACTTCCTGGACAGGTCCTGAGAAGGAACCGCATAGCCTCGTTCCCAGGATTCTCACCCCAGCGTTTGTCGCTTGCAGTAGTACAAGTGACAAACGCTGGGGTGAGAAGGCCTGGGAACGAGGCTAGGAACTGCACACTGGTCTTCACTGGCAGTATGTTCACTTCCTAACCCCATCACCATCAAGCATGTACGCACACTCACCTGAACCGTTTCCTCTGCTACCGAACTGAAGACAGAAAGAAAATGTATGAAGTAGTAAATGACTGCCTAAAGTGAGCTATTAACGTTATTGGTCCGGCAGGAAGTAGGGTGATGAGTTAGGGTATATTAGGTCCAGGGCCAGTGCTGAATGTGCATGTGTGCCTGTTACCTGCTTCCTGCCGGACCAATATCCATGTTGATTAATATAACTAGCCTCATTCCCAGCCCCACCTCCATCTTTGCACTACTTGTAGTGTTGCAAAGCAGAGGAGGGCCCAGGGAAGACTGGTCATGCACACATACGGGAGGTCGTGCCTGCACAGACACTAGGCTGCTAAGTTCTACGGTGAGCAGATAAATGACAAACTCCAGAATCAGAATGCCAACATTAGCTCTGCAAAAGCACTGGAGAGAATTGCTGAGAATGCTTGTAACGGCTCAATGGTATATTCTGTACGCTATTACAAACCAATACATTGATCAGCCATGAGGAAGCTAATTATAAGGTTATGCATATGCAATCACACGTAAGCCATATGCAGCGAAGGGGGGTTAGTTAGGTAGACTAGTGGCAAGCAATGAGCCCAGCTGCCCATTAAGTTCAAAGTACTGTCGTATTGCCAGTCAGTACTGTCAGTCAGTACTGTACTGTCTTACGCATGTGGATCAATCTGCAGGGAAATGAGGTCATCATCCCGCTGAAGTGGGTGTGGGAAAATTCTGTCCCTGTGTCCATAGGGTCCATTGGTGGTGGTCTAGAGTCTGTTGGATGAGGAGGAGGAGGAGGGGGATGAAGAGGAGGAGGAGGAGGGGAGGAGGAGGAGGAGGGGAGGAGGAGGAGGAGGGAGGAGGAGGAGGAGGAGGAGGGGGAAGGGGAGGGTGGAGGAGGAGGAGGGTGGAGGAGGAGAGGAGGGGGTGGAGGAGGTGGAAGGAAAGGAGGAGGAGGAGGAGGAGGAAAGGGGAGGAAAAAGCAGGGGGAGGGAGAAAGGAGGAGGAGGGGGAAGAAGAGCAGGAGGAGGAAGGAGAAGTTACTTAATCACAGTACATACAATTTCTTGCACCCATGGGGCATGGTCACATGGTTAGGGTAAGTGTTCAGCCAGGTCAGGCTCTGTTGTGAATTGTGAATTTGTTTTTGAGTTTGCAAAAATTACACACGCGTTACGCATCTGATGCACAACAATACAATTTATTGATATAAAGCTTCACTACACAGAAATTAAATGATTGAATATGTATACACACCATTCAGTATCATGGGGTCTGGTTGGAACCTGTCTATTTACAATGCAGGTCTGAAAATTACCACAGATATTCACGTCTCCATACGCACTCCTGTAGTTCCATGAGAACGCATAAAAGAAACGTTTCGACTACAGTCCTTCTCCACGATTATTGCTTTGCAAGCTCTATAAATTGTATGTGGCACTTTAGTAGTGTACGGCATCAAAATCTGGAAGTCACCCATTCTTACACATGTCTGTCTCTCCACGCTCCAGATAAAACTGCTCCCTTCTCTTTACTTCACCTGTGCATGTGAGGAGTAATAACACGTGCAATGAACCAGTAGACGTGTTCCCATGGCAGTCTCCAGTGAATGTGGTGATAGATACGTACAACAGGAGGCCATCTGTCACTAGCCTCATTCCCAGGCCCGAGACGGTGGGCCTGGGAATGAGGCTAGTCTGTCACCAGCTACAAAAACAGCAAGGAAACAGGTAGACTCGTTCCCATGTGGCCTGGGAACGAGGCTAGGAAAAGGCTGGTCCTAATCCACACCACAGCTATAAGCACGTCTTTAGTTTATGGGGGAATCTGTTCCATTAATGATACATACTTCTGGATTCAGTTTGGCAAAAAGTTTCACTTTTCGAGACACAAGGCAGTAATGCATGTAACCCATACATGGCTCAAGCAACAACTTACCTTTGTACAATCCTGGTACCAATTTGAATACAATGTCTTGCATTGTTCGGTCTGGCCTGCAGTACAGCAAAACACAAGTGACCTGACTACTCTGATCGAAACTCTCTTCTCACAACGTGCATACAGAAGGAAGGAGTAGGGAGGGAGTGGAGGGAGGGATAGCCTCGTTCCAAGGACATGGGAATGAGGCTAAGGGAGGGAGGGAGTGGAGGGAGGGAGGGAGTGAGGGAGGGGAGTGGAGGGAGGGAGTGGAGGGAGGGAGTGGAGGGAGGGAGTGGAGGGAGGGAGTGGAGGGAGGGAGTGGAGGGAGGGAGTGGAGGGAGGGAGTGGAGGGAGGGAGTGGAGGGAGGGAGTGGAGGGAGGGAGTGGAGGGAGGGAGGGAGTGGAAGGATGGATGGAGTGGAATTAAGGAGGGAGTGAAGGAGGGACAGCCTCTGAG
>OZ007505.1:5354508-5438072 GCA_963931865.1 Axinella damicornis | reverse complement strand
ACTGTCACCCCCTGGGGCTGGCTCCTGGTGATACTAACTCTTGCACTTATGCATGGAAGGTGTCATCAATACATTAGGATGTTAACTGGTGTGAGTGCGTTACGTAAGTGGGATGTTCAGGGGGTGGGACTAAGTACTAGTGACGCGTGTGACCTCTGAACCTTGAACTCTGCAAAGAATGCCCGAGAAATTATCAGCTGAAACATTCCTGAATAACACGCCTAGCACAGTAGCTGTAACGGATGCAATCAGGGTGCAGCAGCTGAAGCGGACGCAATCGGGGAGCAGCAGCTGAAGCAGATGCAATCAGGGTCAGGGAGCAGCTATACCTGGCAACGGACTGCTAATAGGAGAATTAGGAAGTAGCTGAGCGAGCGAAGCTACTTGTAGCTGATTAATTCTTGTCACATAAACGTGCACCAGTTGCTTGCAGCAAATGTTGACAGCGTTGGTTCCAATGATCGTGACATCATCTTCTGGTATATCACAGTCAGACATGATCACGTGCGCTCACTGCGCTGTCAACTCGTAGGATGTAATGCAAAGTTGTTCTACTGTTTTTCTCTGTGGGAGAAGGCTGCATTGCACTTTCAATGCATCCTGAAGAGCATGTAAAAGACTGTGTGTGAACTACGAGTGAATTACGTATAAGCCACTATATACTACTATGTGCCCGTACTGAGCAGGTATGTATGTGATCATGCAGACTCACTGAGAATATCAGTGAATGCAGACTTGTCTACTGCACTCAAGTGTTTAGCATCATATAATCACTCCCCAGTGAACGTCAGCACTAGAGTTGTTACTAGTCTGCTAGTTCCGCATATTATCACTGTGCACTATACCTATGGAATGTTAATTGTACCATGCACACAGACCTTGCCCCCCCCCCCCCCCCCCCCCCCCCCCCCTACCCCCCCTGCAGTCCAGCTAGGTATGACTGCAGCACATGTCACTTACATAGGCAGTCATATTCAGACATTACTGCTACAGGGATATAGAGCCTGCACGTGCGGTAGATCCTTGGAATACAGTACAGCAACTGTTTCCACCCCTTTACTAACCATATCGAGGTCATTTTTAGCCTGTACTTCAGGTTGCTGAGGTAGACAGGGCTACTTACAACCATTAATTTGACCCTAGCCACACCCACTCATTAACAAGCAATCAAGACTCTCAACCAAAGCTGAAAAGCGGACACTGGCCATGAATGCGAACAAAAGCTGGATGGTGGGAAGGACTGGGGAACACCTGGGGAATGAGGGTACGGAAACAGTTCGCCTCATTCCCAGGCCGCGCGGCCTGGGAACGAGGCTAAGAAACCCAGGTATACAGATCTGCATGGACCAACATGTTGACCCATCACTTTATATACTCAGTATCTTATAGCAACACTGTACAGTGAAACTTCACAATAGAGGACACATTGCGGATAATATAAATTCAGGTGTTTTGTCACTAGTAGAGAGGTTGTCCTCTTTTTGGAGGTTCAAAATGTATTGCGAACTAGAGATTATTGGGACCTTGACTATTGTCCTTTGTATTTATTGTGCCCCTTTCTCAGAGGGTCCACTATCGGAGGTCTTACTGTACAAGTGTCCTCGTTCACTCACAGGTGTGGAGGCACTCGGTGATGGTGGTGGCATCAATGAGGTAGCCAGCGCACAGGCTGCACGTGATGTGCTGGTTGATGTCTCGCATCTTCACTGTGTTCTGCATCAAGTACACATGGGAGGTCAATGCAATATCATCCTACAAGGAGTGCATGAGCCACCGAAGGAGCATCAAACTAGTAAAGACATGTTGTGATCCCTCACGCCTTACGGTCATACCTTATATGGAAGACCTTTGCGGTACCGAACAAATGCCATTTGGCTTTCACACTTTTACGTAATACTATAAGGTAAACGTTTGGGACGTGTGAGGTAATACTACTTCCACTACGGCCGGCATGCTGAGTTCGACGCTCCTTCGCTGCCTTCAGTGGCTCATGCGCTCCTGTGTGTACATATCTATACATATGTGTACACATACATATACCACAACTTGTCAGAGTAGGCAATGTGGTACTGTACTGGAAAAACAACATGTCATTTCCAGTCTAGGTGTCAACTGATTGGTCCAATGTTGGGTTATATAGTGAATGTTCAACCCAGGTCAAATACTGGGACATATGGACCACAAGAAGCATGTTATATGGCTGAGAGACATGCAAATAAAATGAGACTGTGTGTAGTGTAACGACACCATCAGCAAAACAAGTGCAATCCGACGATTTGCACTGGCAATATTGCCTTCCAAGGTTACAGTATAACGTTCCATATCACTTGAATGCCTCTCTTAGTTCGCTAACCGAGCAACAAGGACCCCATGCAGCCAGCTAGGCAATCCAGGATAGCTGCTCATGACTAACTGATCGACCATGCACTCCTGAGAGACACCATTGCAGCAGCAGCTGCAGGCTCCTATAGCCTATGGGCCAAGCACAACTGGGGATGAATGTAGTCAGGCTTTGGTAGCGTCAGTCTGCATCTTCTTGTTCAGTGAAAAATATGCTGCAAAGTTTGCTACCCAGTAAGGATGGGTGTGGACAAAATCAGTGAAACAGAAGACCTCCATGCTCTCCTCACCTGCCAATCATACACTGCCAAATCCATTTTCCTTGCAAACAGACAGGGTGACTCAAGCAGGACTAGATATACTGTACATGCATGCACACAAAGTAACTACTCTGCCAAGAGTGTACCCCTCTTCCTTTTGATGGGAAGGGCCTGAGAATAGGCCACACCCTCGAGTGCTAGAAATACAGTGGACAATGCATTCACAGATCATGAATCATTCATTGAAAGTAGACTAGGGATGTGCGATAATTTACCGTTTATCGTGATAGTATTTTATTATCGTGATAAAGATAGTGGATATCCATTATCGTGATAATGACATTTGTGACATTATAATTATGGTATAACAACCTTGCTGTTTCCTGTGAAGAACATGCTAACCACTGCCACTAAGATGTGGACTAGCCGTGTCAATTCTGGAAAATGACGCGTAGTAGTTCCCATACGGTATAATTTTCGTGATAATAATCATTATCAAGACAATTTGTCCATAGCTTTTCCCATTACCACTCAGGCCTAAAGATAGACCAAGAGTAAAATTGCATTTCGTCGTTATGCTGACACAGCAAATAGGCTTGTTAACATTGAGGGAGAGTTAGAATGTATTCAGAGCCGAGAAGTGCATCACTGTGAGTGCACAGGAGATGGGTGCATATAATGCTGGCCGACAACTTATCCTCGTTCCCAGGCAGTTCCTACCTCCAGTGTGTGATCGCATGTAGTGCACAACTACTGCAAGCAATCAAACACTGGCCTGCCAACTTGGTTATTCCTTACCCTGTGGATTCCTACTATCTATGTCTCCCTTCTACTCCCTAATGTATGGGTAAGCCGAAGGGAACCTCTGCACATAAGAAGCCTGCATGGTCAACTCTCTACTGTGGCTTTGCTGCAGTCATCCCCTGCAGTGGTGCTTCAAGATCAGACCTGGCAACTTTAGTACGTATATACGCAGTCATCCCCTGCAGTGGTGCTTCGAGGTCTGGCAACTTTAGTATGCATGCAAGAACAAAGCTTCTGGTCATGATTATCATAGCACTATACACAATATCCAGACTTTTGATCTGAAACACAGAAGGGCAGATTCTTGAGCTGTGCAAAGGAAGATTTTTTTTTTCTTTCTTGTAACGCACTGAAGGTAACCAGCTGATCAAAATAGGGTGAAATGATCAGTGTGTTTTACTTCAGAGCAGACTTGAGACAAATGGTAAGGCACTTCAGCTCCCAACCCCAAACACACACACTTTTTGCAAGCTTCTCCACAGGAGATGAGGGAGTGGGACAAGCTGGCTAAGTTGGTTGCCAGAATGAGTTGCATATTTAAGAGTTTGCTCCTCCAGATTTGAAGGCCATGAACAATAATAGAATTGCTAAGTGGGTGTGGTTAACAGTTATTCACATGCTAAAGTGTACCGTGGCTATACACTAGTTTAATAAGAGGCACAGTACTCACTAGAATATGGATGTGAGCAACAGCGTGAACTTCATAACTTGTAGCTGCCTCATCAGCTAGTGTGGTTACAGTGTATTGAATAATGCAGACTGCTGTACAATACTCATCTCCTGCCAGGATTAACTGATGCCAGTAATACAAAGTACTACCAACAATCACAATCAGGTGAGGTGTCAATGCACTGCTATCCATGCCTATGTCTATGGTAGCTGACTAACCTGCATCTTCCACTACACAATGAAGCCTGAGGGAAGGCACCTCTCCCGCGTGTATTCAACCTTTCCCTTTGACGGACAGTCGCAACAGCAATTAGCAATGCAGTTTCGGACCCGTCACTGCGCGTAGTGATATCCCACTGTTTTTGTTCTTTACCGTCCAGAGGATCCCGTCACAAGCCGCACCGACATTTTCCTTTGCCGTGTGTATGTACGGACTACTGTACGGGCGTGACCTTCCACCCCTACCCAAGGAGGCATTATTTAGAAGTGTATATGCGCGCGAAATTTAAACGAAGTGGACATTGGTCCGACGGCAATGGTTAGGGTTAGGGTTAGGGCCAGGGCTGGTGCCTTAAGTATGTACTACCTGCCGGACCAATAGCAACTTCCAATTTGTAAGTTAGCTAGCTAGCTAGCCTAGCTACTCTGAATCGAGGTTCAGCTAGCCGCTAGCATTTCACATTGATGATATGATTGCGCATGTCATTACATGTATCGTGTATGTGTCTACTAAGAGTCACAGTATATATGTCAACTTCTAATTCGGGTGTACTGTTCTGATTGCATCTAAAGCCAACACACACTATATAGCAATTATGTTTTACAAATCCATTTGCAGGGCCAAGGGGATGATTTGCTTGCTGGTGGTGCTTAGGAGTAAGATTCATGCAGAGGGACAAAAACAATGAATGTTCCGACAGATGATGATACGTGCTTCACAGGATTGTTTTACTGTGTTTAGAGTATTCTAAAAGCACTTTTAGTTTTACATGTTATACCCAGAATTTTGAGTCTGAAAACTACTTTGGAACAGGACAAAATTGTTTGGAACATGTTCAATGATTTGATTTGTAGCTATAGCTACAAATCAAATCATTGAACATGTTCCAAACAATTTTGTCCTGTTCCAAAGTTTAGTGTTATATAGATATAACACTAAACTATGCATGCAACAAAGGTCTCCCTCAAGGCACACGTGTGGGTATAAGACAATGCACGGAAGGATAGATATGCCAATGTTGTGAACAACTAACAGTGTAGGTGAATACAAAACAGAATCTTTCAATAGCTAATTAGCCACTCCATTCTAGTTTCCACCTCTTGAACGTATAGGGTACGTTTTTGATGTGTGTCAAGAGCGACAACTGCCATGGCTGCACGCAGCAGCTCCTTGAAGGATGGGTAACGAGCAGACTTCTTCAGAGAGAATATTATGCTATAGCTTAGATGTACATGTACAGTGTACACCAACATTACAGGAGGTAGCAACAGTTATGTACAGGGGGTTGCCAGCATGTGCAGATGTTGTCAAAATAGGTCGGAGAATTCGAAATGAACACAGAAGGCGGAGTGGGGTGGAAAGAGGAAGGATTCATAATGTAGCTAGCTACTTATGCATACTTAAGGTAGGCTAATATACTATTTGCTCCCCTTCTGCTGATTAGCCAACAGCATCTAGCTATATAGCTACTGGTCATTTTGCAGTCACCCAATTTCCAATATATACAGCTGTGTATATATACAGCTGCTTCCATACATCCTTATTCGTCTACATGCATGTATCCATAACTGGAGCAGGTGCACAAAAGGATATCCTATATAGATGAACATGTACTTACATATACAGAGCAGGAGAACAACAGTGTTGTAGCTTCCATACCGGCAGGAGTACAATAGCTAATTGGAAAATGTTGCTATGCATGGCACAATTGAACTCATGACTCTGATAATGATTTAATGGCAAAACTTCATGCACCTAATACTGCTACAAAAAATGACACAAGTGGTTATTGATCCGGCAGGAAGTATAGGGAAATAGGTTAGGGTCTTGGTTAGGGTATGTTAGGCCTAGTCTCATTTCCCAGACCATGCACGAACGCGCACACGCGAAGTGGGGTCTGGGAACGAGACAAACTAGGGCGGATGTCGACGTCAATTGGCGCAGTTTCAATCCGCAAGGGGCGAGAGTCACTGTCACGGCAGTCATGTCGGTAGCCAAAGAGGCTGAAATAGCCTCCGCTGCCGCAGACCTAGCCTTTGGAATCCAAGAACAAGTTCGCGAAGCCGAGCAGTTGCTGGAAGGGTTCGAGGGAGGCTTGGAGGCGTTCTTGGCGAGCAGCCACCCTATCATCTCAGACAGTCCTGCCTGGGCGCTCGCTCCGCTGTACGCCGATTGCTACACCAAGAGCGGAGCGAAGACGCGAAAAGAGTTGGAGCAAATTTGGAAAGATCACGCAGGCAACAAGGCCGTGCAAGAGAGCGCGGGGTGCGTATTGGACGCTGAGCAGGAATTTCAGAGTTTCATCGACAAGCTCGCGGCTGCATTGGATGAGGTCGAAGACCGTGATGCGTGTCCCAACGTTAGCGTAGTCGGCTCGCAGCTGCCAAACCTCCGTCTCGTCGATGCTAGGAGCGGATCGTCGGTGACCTTGGATAGCTACTGGAAGCGTTCCCCTTTCACGCACTTTGCTCTCTTTCGAAACTTTGCATGACCCGGATGAGACTGGCATGTTGCTGCGATCCGGGGGCAGTTGAAGAAGTACGAAGAGCTGAAATGTCAGCTGGTGTTAGTTGCTCATGCACCCAGAGAGAGCGCTCTGAGATGGTTGGAGAGACTGAAGGTTGACTTCCCTCTTCTTGTTGACGAGAGCAGTGTCTTGTATCACCAACTGGGACTTCGAAGGGTCATAAAGGGTCTAATTGACCCCGCTGTGCTGACCTACTTTGTTGAGAGAGAACTTGCCGGTGAGCAGTTAGTGAGGCCTGACAAGGAAGACAACACACTGGATATGGGTGGGGACTTCATCGTGAACGAGAAAGGAGAACTGCTCTATTGCTACTGTCAGACATTTTTCGATCGGAGGCCATTGAGTGAAGTGCTGGCTGTGTGTCAGCCTAGAAGTCAGTGAACTCTCTGACCACTCTTCTATAGTCATACTTGCATGTGGCGTGAAGTCCATAGCTCAAATCATTAGAAGGCTATGGGCTGAAGATTATAACTGCATGTATGACTTATTTTGGTGCCATCTCCAGACTAATGACACTTATCTTGATTGTGTGTTACACTACAATAGGTGCATTCCTTAGTTTATATTAATTGCACTGCAACAATGTAATTAGCTATCACCTTTGACCAATAGTCATAACTGAAGGTGACCACAACCATAGATAGGTACTACAAGTGACACTATAGTAGCCTCGTTCCCAGGCCCCGCCCAGCTTTTCGTCGCTAAGAGCCTGGGAACGAGGCTAAGCACTATAGTGCAACCACATATCTTGCCCTATACTCACACATACGCCATTCATTGACTATATAGCTATGCGGCTTGATAGACTATAGCTAGATCTCCTGTTCTGATATTCTAGCTATATGTTATAGCTATAGCTATCACTCTTTGCAGTTGTAAGTGTACAAGTGTAACTAGTGAGAACCCCTTTTTTTACTCTGACTCGCTAAACAATTATTACTGAGTTGAAAATATCCGGGCACACTTACATGATTATTGTACAGACTTAGATGCTGGCTGCTTGTATATAGCTATAGCTACTATGAGCTAAGTGCTAGTTGCAAAGAACACCTAGCTATATATACAACCAAAGGACAGACTTTGAATTAATATACCGACAGGGGTAGTTATCATGTTGCCGACATGGATAGTAATCAATGGAAGTGGATCATGTTGCATATATTATATAATTATGCAGACTCACTTGTGCCTAGCTATAAAAATTATTACCTCAGCAGATTTGCCTTATAGCTACAATTGTGCCCTAATTTCCTATATCTCCAGTTATATAGTACCTCATTTCTTTTCGAGGTTCCTAATTGCAGCCATGCATGCAGTTGCAAGGGAGCCTGCCATGGGAACACTCGAGGTCATATATGGCCTGGGTTACCCTAATTTGTTCCCAGCTAGGCTCGGACAAGGCACGCGCTACGGTCATCCCAACACGAGCTCTCCATGCAGCTAGACCTGTTACACACAAGACCATCACCACCATATTTTGTCTAGTCTCGGAACCAGCTAGACCCTTTGGCAAAGGGTCTGGTGCCGAGACTAGAGATTGTCTACAGTACAGTGGACACCAAGTCGGTCGCACGGCTGATGAAACACCCTCGATCCCAGTTGAGCCTCATATCGCTTCCACCAGTTCATTATAGCCTCCTCCATGCATGCAAATGTCGTTCAAAGGCTGCATAGCTACAACTGATTGGATCCATTGCACCACTCATCTCCACCACTGCTGATCACCCCTATAACTCCCATCAGTGCTCATCACCTCCCCCCCACCACCACCACCACCACCACCACCACCACCACCACCACCACCACCACCACTACCACGCAACCTGATGTGGATCATCAAATCACAGCGCTGCATGCAATTTAATTTGCACATTCATTTTACTCGCACAGGTTGGTGTAGGACATAACAAGCACTGAAAACACCAAAAATGATATAATTATAGGCCAATGTACTAACAGTGTAGGTGAGTTCAATATGCCCATGAGTCTTGAATTCGTAACCGTTCCATTCTAGTTTCCACCTCTGAAGTTCGAAAACCTGCAAAGATAGAAAAAACAACAACAATGTGCAGACATGAGATTTGTAGCCTCGTTCCCAGGCCCCGCCCAGTTTTTTGTCGCTTGCAGTATGGAAAAGTGGGGAGAGTCTGGTCAAATGGCTGGTCAAAATTTACAGAACGAAAAAGCGAAGTTTTGTGTATTAAATTGTTACATGTTCAACACTTGGTGTGTCTGACAGTCGCCCCTGCTAGCCAGATACGCGTGGTAAGTTACCTGGTACCTTAGCTCTTCTTGCTGTTCTGAGCCCCAGATCGCCCACGTTCAATTAAGTCCTTTCTACCACCTTTCTACCCTCGACGTCACGCATGTGAGGAAACATACCAGGCCCTTCGCGTTCTTTCATGCAACTGAAAGCAGTGCGTGGGCCTGGGAACAAGGCTAAGATAATTAGAAGTTTTATGTAAATGCCTTTGGATTTGGATAATCATCACTACTACTTGCCAGCCATATCCATTGTAACTTACTATCACTAGGGGTAAGTTTGGATGTATCAAGTGGGACAACTGGCCGTAGTAGCTCCTTGAGGGATGGGTAACCAGTGGACTTTTTCCTGAACTGCAAAGAGGTTAAAAGATATAGGCGCTATACATGACCTTCACTGTTGCCTAGGTATGAATTGTGTTACCGTGCAGCCCAGCTTAAGGTTGGGAGCAAGGCTAACACCCTTACCTTCAAAAATGACATAGAGAGTAGTTTCGCAGGTGTTGGTCTGCCCAGGGGATTAGGATGTACACACAGGTCCACCACCTGTACAGAGAGCAGAACATCACACATACCTTTCACCCAGTGCATATGTCACTTCCAGTATAATGCGCGGAACCAAAAAACATGTCAGACCAACCTAATAAGCGTTAATGTGACGCAAATGACCTCCCAACTATAACACCTCTGCAACATCTAGTTTGGATGTACGTACACAATACACATGCATGTGTATGTTTGATACCTTGGAGAAGGTGTTGGAGAGCTGCATTGGTTCCTGCCCTTCCAGCCTCCTCATCAGCACTGGAGGGTGGCCTCGCAGCTTAAGCATCATGATCTGGACAAGGAAGGAGACACATCGAAGATTGATAATGGAGCTACCACACTCTGTTATGCAAAAGGTGCGGGGAGTTGCCATACACAGCTGCATGCACTGTAGCCAATCATCATGCAGGATTTAGCAATTTGTGATACTTACATCTTATTCTGTGAGCCTGTAAAGTATGCAGCTCATACTTTTATGACCATCAGCCTATAAGCTGGTGCATGTGCATTGTACTGTTACTGTGCATGTACACAATCATTAGCCTCGTTCCCAGGCTCCCCCCTTTTGCACGTGGTCACCGCGTGAACAGGGGGAGGAGGGGCCTAGGAACAAGGCTACACAATCATTCTTTTCGTGCGTACAATCTATGCACCTCTGTGACGGGCAGGCCAGCGAATGGAGCCTCCCCGGTGGCCAGCTCCAGGGCTGCAATGCCAATGCTGTAGATGTCTGACTGAAATGAGTAGCCAGCCAAATCCTGGGCCAGCACCTCGGGGGCCAGCCAGCAGATATTGTCAACCGTATTGGAGAAGTGACCATGGAGGGCCTTCAGAGGGAAGGAATGAGAGAGGTAGAGAGGGAGGGAGGGAGGGAGGGAGGGAGGGAGGGCGAGAGGCAGGATGAGGGTTGGGCAATAATGGTAAAGTACACAAAATACCGTACCACATGATCGTCAATATTGCATAAACTGCAATATACAATCTTGAAATCGAGGTTAGTTGTACACTGGCCTCTGTTTGACCAATTGAACTGTTATGGGCAAACCCACCAGCTAGTAGCTACCTTGAATGTGTTTTGCACTGATAACAGCACGGCTGGATCAATGACTCTATCATCACGATTATCGCACAGCCCTACATAGTGCTAGCCTGAAATTTTACTGGAAGTTGCTGACGTACCTTGATAGTGTAGACATGAACAAGTACATGTACATGTAGGCCTAGCTTCATTCCCGGCCTTCTACACCTCCAGTATTTGATCGCTTGCAAGCGATCAAAAACTGGAGGTGTACAAGGCCAGAGAGAAGTACGTAGGGAGGGAGGACGTGTATGTTTGATCGAGGCTATGTAGGCCTACACTGAAGGTACTGCATATTATTGCAGGACCAATGGAACAACCTTCATTCTGGAGCCCCCGTCGATCATGGACGCCAAGCTCCTGAGTCCAGACAATTTCACCATGCCATCCTCATGGATCAGGAAGTGTTTTGCCCTGATACTCCTACAGGAGAAATACATACATACATACGTACATACATACTCATAAGGAATACAAGTATAGCACCCTTTCTAATGGGTTCAAGGGTGCAAGGTGTACACTATTTATCCATATCTAAAAACAGAGTGTGCGTGGGAAACATATTCTGAGGGGTACACACTTTCTCCCCATCAGTATGGAGGAGAAGAATGTTAAGGGTGGGTGGGAGGGTACACTCTTTCTCCCTGTGATAACTAGACCTTTCTCTTGTGGTTAGCTGTTTTGTATTCAAGTAGCTACTCGTATGCATGGTTCTGTTCTGCAATTGTAGTTATTACATTTTGGCAATGAGGATAAACTCATGGCGACACATGAAACACTACCAATTGATTCGGAACACTACCAATTGATTTGGGACTTAGTACGTCTTGCAAAGCCCTCCACAAAATTATTCGCAGAGCTGGTAAAGCCAGTCAAGGATCATCACCAACCCCCAACCTCCTTCAACGTGCAGCGGTTCAACTTCAACATGCGCTACCAAAAGGAAGGGGAAAGTGTCTCTGCATTAGTGGCTGTTCTACGGCGACAGATGGAACATTGCAAATTCAAAGATACGTTGGACGATATGCTACAGGACAGGCTCATCTACGGAGTCCGCAACCAGAGGCTTCAGCAATGCCTCCTGGCAGAGCCGGACTTAACTTTCAAAAAGGCCATGCTCTCTGAAACACTAGAAGCAGATGAACGCAATGCAAAAGACCTCCAACACACAACCTCCCAAGTCTGACACTGCATTGGCACTGAAAAAGCCCACCACACCTCACCGACCAGCGGCAGTCTCGGCTCCCAAACATTGCTACAGATGTGGGGGTCAACACCAGGCCAAGGACTGCTCAGTCAAGGATGCCGAAAGCCATTACTGCAAGAAGAGAGGACACATAGCCAAAGTCTGCTGCACTAAGACCAAAGAGAGGATAACTCATCAACTAACGAGGGAGGATGAGGAGACGGATGAAACTGGCACCTACTCTGTCTTTCGAACATGTTCGAAAGTGACTGATCCGATCGCAGTCACAGTGGTGGCAAGAACTCCTGATGGAGGTAGACACGGGAGAATCAGCATCCGTCATCAGCCATCAACATATCAACAACTGTGGCCAGAGAACCCACCCCCACTACAACAGGCTGTGTTCACACACTGGAGAAATCCTTGGGTCTATCAGTGCCAAGGTCAAGTTGCTCATTGTAGCCGGTGATATTGAGACTAACCCAGGACCAATCAGCGGTGAGGGAAAGCACTAAAATTTATACATTTGAAGTGTGTCAACACATTGATACATATGTTGTCTATCCTGATGGAGATAGACATGGGAGCATCAGCATCTGTCATCAGCGAGTTAACGTATCAACAACTGTGGCCAGGGAACCCACCCCCACTACGACAGGCTGTGTACATACACTGGAGAAATCCTCAAGATACTTGGGTCTATCAGCGCCAAGGTCAAGTTGCTCATTGTAGCTGGTGATGTGGAGACTAACCCAGGACCAATCAGCGGTGAGAGAAAGCACTAAAATTAATGATAAAATTACATTTTTGAAGTGTGTCGACACATTGATAATAGAGTATATTCTCTGTTGTCCGTCGACACTACACTCACACGACTTTCTTCCTCCTCAAGGGGCAGGTTGAGCACCTACCACTACTAGTCATCAGGGGCACTGGTCCAAGCTTGCTAGGACAAGACTGGATGGCAAAACTTCTGGGGACAACTCTTCCACACAATCCAGCTTGGCTCTACAGATCTGGAACAGGCACTACAGAAACATTCCAAAGATGAACTTGGACTGGTGAAGAACACAACCGCAAAGATCCATGTTGATGCCCAAACCAAGCCACGTTTCTGCAAGGCCAGACCTGTTCCATACGCCTTGAGAACTCATCAGCTAACAAGGGAGGATGAGGAGACGGACGAAACAGGCACCTACTCTGTCTATCGAACATGTTCGAAAGTGACTGATCCGATCGCAGTCACAGTGGTGGCAAATCAGGCTGAACTCCCGATGGAGGTAGACACGGGAGCATCAGCGTCTGCCATCAGCGAGTCAGCATATCAACAACTGTGGCCAGGGAACCCACTCCCACTACGACAGGCTGCGTACATAAGATACTTGGGTCTATTAGTGTGTCAAGGTCAAGTTGCTCATTGTAGCC
Source organism: Axinella damicornis (assembly GCA_963931865.1). Classification (NCBI taxonomy): domain Eukaryota; kingdom Metazoa; phylum Porifera; class Demospongiae; order Axinellida; family Axinellidae; genus Axinella; species Axinella damicornis. Next base: position 5,424,755 of record OZ007505.1, on the reverse strand, counting down.
GGGGACGTAGAGACTAACCCAGGACCAATCAGCGGTGAGAGAAAGCACTAAAATTAATGATAAACTGCATACCGGTAACATTACATTTTCATACTATTATTTGAAGTGTGTTGACACATTGATAATAGATATATACTCTCTTGTCTATGGTCGACACTACACTCGCACGACTTTCTTCCTCCTACAAGGGGCAGGTTGAGCACCTACCACTACTAGTCATCAGGGGCACCGGTCCAAGCTTGCTAGGACAAGACTGGATGGCAAAACTTCGTCTAAACTGGGGACAACTCTACAGAAACATTCCAAAGATGAACTTGGACTGGTGAAGAACACAACCGCAAAGATCCATGTTGATGCCCAAATCAAGCCACGTTTCTGCAAGGCCAAACCTGTTCCATACGCCTTGCGAACTCATCAGCTAACAAGGGAGGATGAGGAGACGGACAAAACAGGCACCTACTCTGTCCACTGAACATGTTCGAAAGTGACTGATCCGATCGCAGTCACAGTGGTGGCAAATCAGCCAGAACTCCAGATGGAGGTAGACATGGGAGCATCAGCGTCTGGCATCTGCGAGTCAACATATCAACAACTGTGGCCAGAGAACCCACCCCCGCTACGACAGGCTGTGTTCACACACTGGAGAAATCCTCAAGATAATTGGGTCTATCAGCGTCAAGGTCAAGTTGCTCATAATAGCTGGTGATGTTGAGACTAACCCAGGACCAATCAGCAGCGAGAGAAAGCACTAAAATTAATGATAAAATTACCCTTTCGAAGTGTGTCAACACACTGATAATAGAGTATACTCTCTGTTGTCCGTCGACACTACACTCACACGACTTTCTTCCTCCTCAAGGGGCAGGTTGAGCACCTACCACTACTAGTCATCAGGGGCACTGGTCCAAGCTTGCTAGGACAAGACTGGATGGCAAAACTTCGTCTAAACTGGGGACAACTCTTCCACACAATCCAGCTTGGCTCTACAGATCTGGAACAGGCACTACAGAAACATTCCAAAGATGAACTTGGACTGGTGAAGAACACAACCGCAAAGATCCATGTTGATGCCCAAACCAAGCCACGTTTCTGCAAGGCCAGACCTGTTCCATACACCTTGAGAACTCATCAGCTAACAAGGGAGGATGAGGAGACGGACGAAACAGGCACCTACATGTACTCTGTCTATCGAACATGTTCGAAAGTGACTAATCCGATCTCAGTCACAGTGGTGGCAAATCAGGCTGAACTCCTGATGGAGGTAGACACGGGAGCATCAGCGTCTGCCATCAGCGAGTCAGCATATCAACAACTGTGGCCAGGGAACCCACCCTCACTACGACAGGCTGCGTACATAAGATACTTGGGTCTATTAGTGTCAAGGTCAAGTTGCTCATTGTAGCCGGGGACGTAGAGACTAACCCAGGACCAATCAGCGGTGACAGAAAGCACTAAAATTAATGATAAACTGCATACCAGTAACATTACATTTTCATAATATTATTTGAAGTGTGTTGACACGTTGATAATAGATATATACTCTCTTGTCTATGGTCGACACTACACTCGCACGACTTTCTTCCTCCTACAAGGGGCAGGTTGAGCACCTACCACTACTAGTCATCAGGGGCACCGGTCCAAGCTTGCTAGGACAAGACTGGATGGCAAAACTTCGTCTAAACTGGGGACAACTCTACAGAAACATTCCAAAGATGAACTTGGACTGGGTGAAGAACACAACCGCAAAGATCCATGTTGATGCCCAAACCAAGCCACGTTTCTGCAAGGCCAGACCTGTTCCATACGCCTTGAGAACTCATCAGCTAACAAGGGAGGATGAGGAGACGGATGAAACTGGCACCTACTCTGTCTTTCAAACATGTTCGAAAGTGACTGATCCGATCGCAGTCACAGTGGTGGCAAATCAGGCTGAACTCCCGATGGAGGTAGACACGGGAGCATCAGCGTCTGCCATCAGCGAGTCAGCATATCAACAACTGTGGCCAGGGAACCCACCCTCACTACGACAGGCTGCGTACATAAGATACTTGGGTCTATTAGTGTCAAGGTCAAGTTGCTCATTGTAGCCGGGGACGTAGAGACTAACCCAGGACCAATCAGCGGTGAGAGAAAGCACTAAAATTAATGATAAACTGCATACCAGTAACATTACATTTTCAAGTGTGTTGACACATTGATAATAGAGTATATACTCTCTTGTCTATGGTCGACACTACACTCGCACGACTTTCTTCCTCCTACAAGGGGCAGGTTGAGCACCTACCACTACTAGTCATCAGGGGCACCGGTCCAAGCTTGCTAGGACAAGACTGGATGGCAAAACTTCGTCTAAACTGGGGACAACTCTAAAGAAACATTCCAAAGATGAACTTGGACTGGTGAAGAACACAACCACAAAGATCCATGTTGATGCCCAAACCAAGCCACGTTTCTGCAAGGCCAGACCTGTTCCATACGCCTTGAGAACTCATCAGCTAACAAGGGAGGATGAGGAGACGGATGAAACAGGCACCTACTCTGTCTATCGAACATGTTCGAAAGTGACTGATCCGATCGCAGTCACAGTGGTGGCAAATCAGGCTGAACTCCTGATGGAGGTAGACACGGGAGCATCAGCATCTGTCATCAGCGAGTCAGCATATCAACAACTGTGACCAGGGAACCCACCCTCACTACGACAGGCTGCGTACATACACTGGAGAAATCCTCAAGATACTTGGGTCTATCAGTGCCAAGGTCAAGTTGCTCATTGTAGCCGGTGATATTGAGACTAACCCAGGACCAATCAGCAGTGAGAGAAAGCACTAAAATTAATGATAAAATTACACTTTCGAAGTGTGTCAACTCATTGATAATAGAGTATACTCTCTGTTGTCCGTCGACACTACACTCACACGACTTTCTTCCTCCTCAAGGAGCAGGTTGAGCACCTACCACTACTAGTCATCAGGGACACTGGTCCAAGCCTGCTAGGACAAGACTGGATGGCAAAACTTCGTCTAAACTGGGGACAACTCTTCCACACAATCCAGCTGGGCTCTACAGCCCTGGAACAGGCACTACAGAAACATTCCAAAGATGAACTTGGACTGGTGAAGAACACAACCGCAAAGATCCATGTTGATGCCCAAACCAAGCCACATTTCTGCAAGGCCAGACCTGTTCCATACGCCTTGCGAACTCATCAGCTAACGAGGGAGGATGAGGAGACGGATGAAACTGGCACCTACTCTGTCTATCGAACATGTTCGAAAGTGACTGATCTGATCGCAGTCACAGTGGTGGCAAATCAGGCTGAACTCCTGATGGAGGTAGACACGGGAGTATCAGCGTCTGCCATCAGCGAGTCAGCATATCAACAACTGTGGCCAGGGAACCCACCCCCACTACGACAGGCTGCATACATAAGATAATTGGGTCTATTAGTGTCAAGGTCAAGTTGCTCATTGTAGCCGGGGACATAGAGACTAACCCAGGACCAATCAGCAGTGAGAGAAAGCACTAAAATTAATGATAAACTGCATACCAGTAACATTACATTTTCATAATATTATTTGAAGTGTGTTGACACGTTGATAATAGATATATACTCTCTTGTCTATGGTCGACACTACACTCGCACGACTTTCTTCCTCCTACAAGGGGCAGGTTGAGCACCTACCACTACTAGTCATCAGGGGCACCGGTCCAAGCTTGCTAGGACAAGACTGGATGGCAAAACTTCGTCTAAACTGGGGACAACTCTACAGAAACATTCCAAAGATGAACTAGGACTGGGTGAAGAACACAACCGCAAAGATCCATGCTGATGCCCAAATCAAGCCACGTTTCTGCAAGGCAGACCTGTTCCATACGCCTTGTGAACTCAACAGCTAACAAGGGAGGATGAGGAGACGGATGAAACTGGCACCTACTCCGTCTATCGAACATGTTCGAAAGTGACTGATCCAATCGCAGTCACAGTGGTGGCAAATCAGGCTGAACTCCTGATGGAGGTAGACACGGGAGCATCAGCGTCTGCCATCAGCGAGTCAGCATATCAACAACTGTGGCCAGGGAACCCACCCCCACTACGACAGGCTGCGTACATACACTGGAGAAATCCTCAAGATACTTGGGTCTATCAGCGCCAAGGTCGAGTTGCTCATTGTAGCCGGTGATGTTGAGACTAACCCAGGACCAATCAACGGTGAGGGAAAGCACTAAAATTTATACATTTTGAAGTGTGTCGACACAATGATACTTTATGTTGTCTATGGTTGACACTACACTCACACGACTTTTTCCTCCTAACAAGGGGCAGGTTGAGCACCTACCACTACTAGTCATCAGGGGCACTGGTCCAAGCTTGCTAGGACAAGACTGGATGGCAAAACTTCGTCTAAACTGAGGACAACTCTTCCACACAATCCAGCTTGGCTCTACAGATCTGGAACAGGCACTACAGAAACATTCCAAAGATGAACTTGGACTGGTGAAGAACACAACCGCAAAGATCCATGTTGATTCCCAAACCAAGCCACGTTTCTGCAAGGCCAGACCTGTTCCATACGCCTTGAGAACTCATCAGCTAACAAGGGAGGATGAGGAGACGGACGAAACAGGCACTTACTCTGTCTATCGAACATGTTCGAAAGTGACTGATCTGATCGCAGTCACAGTGGTGGCAAATCAGGCTGAACTCCTGATGGAGGTAGACACGGGAGCATCAGCGTCTGCCATCAGCGAGCCAGCATATCAACAACTGTGGCCAGGGAACCCACCCCCACTACGACAGGCTGCGTACATAAGATACTTGGGTCTATTAGTGTGTCAAGGTCAAGTTGCTCATTGTAGCCGGGGACGTAGAGACTAACCCAGGACCAATCAGCGGTGAGAGAAAGCACTAAAATTAATGATAAACTGCATACCGGTAACATTACATTTTCATAATATTATTTGAAGTGTGTTGACACATTGATGATACTCTCTTGTCTATGGTCGACACTACACTCGCACGACTTTCTTCCTCCTACAAGGGGCAGGTTGAGCACCTACCACTACTAGTCATCAGGGGCACCGGTCCAAGCTTGCTAGGACAAGACTGGATGGCAAAACTTCGTCTAAACCGGGGACAACTCTACAGAAACATTCCAAAGATGAACTTGGACTGGTGAAGAACACAACCGCAAAGATCCATGTTGATGCCCAAACCAAGCCACGTTTCTGCAAGGCCAAACCTGTTCCATACGCCTTGAGAACTCATCAGCTAACGAGGGAGGATGAGGAGACGGATGAAACTGGCACCTACTCTGTCTTTCGAACATGTTCGAAAGTGACTGATCCGATCGCAGTCACAATGGTGGCAAATCAGGCTGAACTCCCGATGGAGGTAGACACGGGAGCATCAGCGTCTGCCATCAGCGAGTCAGCATATCAACAACTGTGACCAGGGAACCCACCCCCACTACGACAGGCTGCGTACATAAGATACTTGGGTCTATTAGTGTCAAGGTCAAGTTGCTCATTGTAGCCGGGGACGTAGAGACTAACCCAGGACCAATCAGCGGTGACAGAAAGCACTAAAATTAATGATAAACTGCATACCAGTAACATTACATTTTCATAATTTGAAGTGTTTTGACACATTGATAATAGAGTATATACTCTCTTGTCTATGGTCGACACTACACTCGCACGACTTTCTTCCTCCTACAAGGGGCAGGTTGAGCACCTACCACTACTAGTCATCAGGGGCACTGGTCCAAGCTTGCTAGGACAAGACTGGATGGCAAAACTTCATCTAAACTGGGGACAACTCTACAGAACATTCCAAAGGTGAACTAGGACTGGGTGAAGAACACAACCGCAAAGATCCATGTTGATGCCCAAATCAAGCCACGTTTCTGCAAGGCCAGACCTGTTCCAAACGCCTTGAGGGAGCTGGACCATCTCACCCATGCAGGCCATGCAGGAATCATCCAGCCAGTGGAGTTTGCTGACTGGGCTGCTCCGATAGTCCCTGTGGTCCAAACAAATGGCTCGATATGTATCTGTGGCGACTATCAGGTCACAGTAAATCAAGCATCAAAGCTCGACAAGTACCCGTTGCACCACATCGATGATCTGTTTTCATCCCCGGAGGTGGGGGGGGGGGGGGGGGGAAGACATTCTCAAAGCTCGATTTAGCCCATGCATACCAGCAGGTCCCTCTCGACAATGACTCCAAGCAGTTCACAATGATTAACACTCCAAAGGGTCTATTTCAATACAATCGCTGTCCATTTGGGATATCATCCGCCCCGTCGATCTTCCAACGAGTAATGGAAGGGATTCTGTAGGGTATCCCTGGGGTGTCTGTCTATATTGATGATATCCTGGTGACAGGAAAAACCAACAAGGAGCATCTCAAGAACCTGGAGGAAGTTCTCTCTCGACTGGAACGATCTGGTTTGCGTCTCCAAGTGTGCCTTCATGCTCCTTTCCATTGAGTACCTGGGACACAGGATCACGGCAGTGCTGCAACCGACCCAAGAGAAGGTGAGGGCATTATTGGAAGCTCCAGCCCCTACCAGTGTAGCCCAATTGAGGTCATTCCTTGGTGTCATTAACTATTACGCAAAGTTTCTCCCAGCATGCTAGCACCCCTGTACAGTTTGCTACAAAAGGAAGCCACATGGTCGTGGAGTCCTGAGCAAAAGAAGGCCTTCTGGGAAGCTGAGATTCGACTCACTTCATCGTGTGTCCTGACCCACTATGACCCTCAGAAGCAACTAGTTCTGGCTTGTGGTGCCTCACCCTATGGACTAGGGGCCGTACTATCCCACTGTCTAGATGATGGTAGTGAGAAAACAGTGGCATTTGCTAGTCGATCTCTCGCCTTGGCAGCAGCTGAGAAAAGGTACGCCCAGCTTGGTAAAGAGGCGTTAGCAATTATTTTTGGGGTGAAGAAATTTCATCAATTTCTCCTTGGTCGAAAATTCACAATCATTTCATACCACAAGCCCTTGCAACACTTGTTCAGTGAAGCAAAGCCTGTTCCGGTGCTGGCCTCAGCAAGAATCAAATGCTGGGCACTCATCCTCAATGCATACGATTACAAAGTGGAGTACAAGCCTGGTCTGCAACACTCCAATGAGGATGCCCTGAGCCGTTCACCCCTCCCAGAATCTATCAAAACGGTACCACAGCCTGGAGAGACCATCGTCTTGATGGAGAATTTGCAAGTCTCACCTGTCGATGTCAAACAAATCTGCCAGTGGACCTCAGATTGGTCCAAGAAGGCTGGGAAACAACTGATGACGAACATCTATGACCATACCAAAGCAGAAAAGAGGAGCTCAGTGTGCAAGACTCGTGTAAAAGGTCGTGTCATCATTCTGCAAGCTGGTCATGACAATGTCTTGGACATACTACATGATGGCCATCCAGGAACCTCTCGGATGAAGGAGTTGGCAAGAAGCTCAGTTTGGTGGCCTAAGACTGATGCACAGATAGAACAGAAGGTGAAGCACTATGTGCACTACAACAAAGATCACCAGCTTCAGCGCCGCCACACCCGTGGGAATGGCCGAATCATCCTTGGCAAAGGATCCATATTGACTACATACCGTAGTCGCGCGTTATTAGGCGCATGCGCCTATAACTCCACAGGAAGGAGATATGCGCCTATAAGCGAGATGCGCCTAATAACGAATATTTTTATAATGACATTCCTCGAATAGGAAGTGCGCTTCAATTAGAATTATAGCTTTTTCCACTCCGTAGGATCGAAAATGGCTGAGTTTCTGGAAGAAAAACTGCAGCGCTTAACAGCGAGTACCTGGGACGAGAGTCGAACATGCGCCTAACAGCGAATATGCGCCTATAAGTGAGATGCGCCTAATAACGCGCGACTACGGTATATGAGAAAGATGTTCCTAGTAGCCATTGATGCCCATTCCAGGATGTATTGCCGGTACCCTCTGCCACCACCTCCAACACAATTTCGTAGCTAGTCGTGCTAGACCTTTCTCTTGTGGTTAGCTGTATTGTATTTAAGTAGCTATTGTGGACTTGCATGCACGGTTCTTTGTCAGCTGTTCTGCAATTGTAATAATCAAGTTACTACACTCCCCATCAGTACGGTGGAGAAGAACGTTCAGGGCGGGGGGATGTAGCCCCCTTGGGCAATCATCAACACTACAAGGAGCACCTGGACCCCACTGTTCTTCTCCACTGTACTGATGGGGGGAATATGCCCACCCAATTCCTATTCTTTTCTCCCTCATCACAGCTCTAGGGGAAGCACTTCACAGAGTGAAACTCTATCCCTTCCCAACTAGGGGGAGGGTAGAGTGCCATACAGATGCCATTCCTCCTCAATCCCTTAACTGCTAGCTCTCTGAAAACAGTGTGTAGGCTTCGGATAAAACAGTTCTTAACCTTATACAAGATGAAGGTGAGCACGATTTGGTCATGAACTAACATTTGGGGTCCTGCACATTCATTACATTGCACACTCCCCAGTCTAACCTGTGCACATAGCCCAGGTTATGCAGGTACTGTAGTCCCTGAGCCACATCTCTCAGGATCACTGCAATGACGCTCTCTTTGAAGCCATTCCTGAACGGCTGCGCTGAATGCATGATGTCCGCACATGAACCTGTGACACACAAACACAGGTATCAAGGCCTTTAGTTATTACATATAGGTAAGTCACATAATTAATGTATGCCAATACGGCAACTGGGTATAGTTAGTACATGTATGTTAGTTGAGTCAGTACACAACTTGATAATTCTACGTACATGACTTGCAGTATGGAAAAGCGGTAAGCAATCCCACACAGTCTATATCATAGCTTGAAATGATAAAACAAACTTTTGGTGATATCTTTGAACTATAGAAAGGCTATTGTTAGCCTCACACCCAGGCCTTCTCACCCCAGCGTTTGTCACTAGTACTGCAAGCGACAAATGCTGGGATTAGAAGACCAAGGCTGATACTTCACTAGGTTTGACCGCACTACTACACGTAGCCTACAGCGCTATTTACACTACAGCAGTTGGAAGTGTATTGAACGTGGCTGCAATCCAATAAAACATGTACCATGCAAGTGTGATGTGAGCAAAGCTTTAGAAAGATGCACCGAAAGCTGTTACTTGTGTGAGGTGGCAGGCAAGTGTTACCACAGCGATTAACTCAGTATGTGGTCAATGGATGCCCATGTACAAGCCCTAGAACACGACAGCTGGCATGAGATCTATAGCTGCTGCTTGCGCACTAGAGAGCGGTGAATCGGAAACCACACCTCCAATTAATGCACAGTTGCATAACATTGCTTGCCCACCACCTTGAAGTACACCAGGAGCGCATAAGCTGCCTAAAGTAGTGAGGAAGCATCCAACTCCAGGAACAGGCCTTGTCGAAATTCAGCATAGGGAGTTCATGTGCTCCTCAGTACACACGTCACCCACTTGCTCACCATAGTGCATGAGCGGCTGCACGGCCCACAGCTTGGTGCCCACGACAAAGCTGCAGATGTAGCAGGTGATGTTGGGATGCAGGAGCAGCTGGGACAGCTTCATCTCGTGTTGCACTTCCTCCAGCTGAGGGACGGTGAGCAGCTCGAGGTCGATGGACCGTAGCACCGTATAGAGATGACAGGGTTTGTGCTGGGCAATGAGGATTGTGGCTGCTCCAAAGCACCCCACACCTGGAGTGCATGGGAAGTGTTGTGCAGCTCAATTACATACATGTACCCTGTTAAACACGTATCTACATGCACACTATGGTTTGTGTCTCAGAAACCACATCTGCAACTGCGCTGCTTCTCTGCCAGCAACAGAGCTCCAGACGACGTGAACAAAAACAGAAGACAAAGCTGTGGAATCTCTAAACAATTCTTGGCAGAACCATGCAGGGCTCATTGGTGTGTACTGTAGTCTCCCGTTAATACGCCCCTCCCCCCCCCCCCCCCCCCCCCCCTCCCCACTTTGTACACTACATCCAGCGCAAAGTGGGGAGGGGGCGTATTTTCGAATATGCAATTAGTCTCGACTATACGCCCCCTCAAAAAGTTTTTCAACGTGCCAAGGTTCATGTTAGTTACAAAAGTACAAACGATCGCCAGTACTGTTCGTGGTCATCCTGCGTAGTCTCCCTACTACATCGGCGAGAAGATTTGCCACTTCAATGCGAGGGCCATAACATCTTCGCTGTAGTCATCCTCCAGAACAGCAATACTGTCGGTCATGTACCACGGGAGATTTCCTGGTACTTCCTGCAGAAGAGCGGCAGTGAGATGACTTGTGTCGTCGACATCAACGGTGACTACTCATGCTACTCGATCTGAGAGACGATCTGAAAAGTTGGCGCACATGTAGTTTAGATATTCCAGGCAGGAGACACTCACCAGGGGGCGTTAAAAAGAGTCAAACTACTCTGTGCAGGAACTTGGGCGAAGAGGGGGGAGGGCGTATTTTCGAAGGGGACATATTAGCAGCGGTAATTCAAGTTCTTCTTCAGTACGGCTATCTGCCTTATAAGGACTGCACTGCTGCCGGCTATGAGCATTCCTCAGATCACTCACCTATTGGTTGGTACACCTCATAGTCTGCCGGGCTGGTGGTCAACTGGGGAGGGCTAGGGGTGACCACACGTGGTGCAGCCAACTCCTCCTGCACACACAAAAGGGAGAATCATGATCTCATATAGCTTGGTTCATACGTTATCCCCTCACAAAAGTTGCTGCATACATCTGAGGGCTTCAGTTCCATCAGCACTCTACGACGATTTCCACTGGGGATTCAGATGAGTGCACCCAAATAAAAATGATTGCCACTATAGTGGAGGGGACACTAGCTTGTAGTATAATGGAAGCTCTCTAGGCAGACACCCCTGAGTTGCATGTATACACCTGCTCTATAATAGATGCTTTCCAAGAATATTCTATTTGGAGCACAAATTGCTTGGCACTGTCCACACTTAGAGTCCACAGTGCCAGAAGGATAGCATAGAACTCTACATACTGGGGGGGGGGGGGGGGGGGGGTGTCCACTGTTGAGGGGTTTCTTGTGTACAGTACAAACAGACATTCAATCTGGACCTCAGTACATGTACGTAACGTATATAACATGCACTTAGTGCTAGATACAGTATTATCAACATACATGTAGCTGGTCACTGTTCAGAGAGGCTCCATAGCGTAATGTGTACATTCAAGGCAGATATCAACATTCGTGAAGACTATATACATGCACAAGGTTCCTGGTGCTCTGCAAAACAGGTGCCAGGTAATAAGCAATACTTGTCTGACTAGCAAACTGCTGGATATCCCAACTCACGTCTTCTTGCAGAGGATCCATGTCTAATTGTTCTGGAGCAACTCTCCTACGATCTGGCAAGCATGGTAGCTGTAGCTGTGTACGTGTGGGTGACGAGGAAAGGGGGTGGGGGGAACAAAGTCACGAGGATTTAGGCAACTACAGTGACTGCACAGCTGTAGTACCACGTTAGTGATCAGAAGCAACTGTTGTGTGTGTTGTGCAGCTGTCAAGGACATCTAGCTTGTAAATCTATTCTCACTTGAATCAGTACCGATCATGCAGACAGTTAAACGTTCTCGAATCTGAATGGTGCTGCCGACATTCTGGCAGTGCCTGCCTGTAGTGACCAGACAGTCTTTTCCCCTTGCGAAAATATGGCCCGCAAGACTAGGGACGACCCCTTTGAATCTGGGACTACCTCCACCGTCCAGAAACACCTGAACTTTTCTTTCTGAGATCTGACAGCTGCATTTACTCAGCGAGGAAGTTCCACAGTGCCAGAAGGATAGCAGAGGGATGTGCGCTATAATATCTGTGCACTCTCACAGCTATTCAGAGTCTCTCAGGAGTTCAACAGTGTATAAAGCGTACAAATCATAATCTTACCATTCCATGAATCAACCTGACATAGCTTGTGAAGAGTGACGTTCAGCACTGACTGTCAGACACCGAGTTGTCGCCAGTGTGGCAGTGAAGTTCGATGGCCGTCTTCCAAATGATGCTCACGTGAAAACAATACGGTCAGAGGTCAGAGGTCACATAATACGAAGCTGTGACTACAATGTACTAGTGCTGGGCGATACCACATTTTGAATTTCGATACCGATACTTTTTTGCTGGTATCGACCGATACCGATACCGATACCGATACCAATCTCAAGGTCAACCCCCTTCATTAATGACGATAATTTTTGTCCAAGAAAGCAACATGTACACATGAAGACAGGATTTTCTCTTCTACAAGGCTAAGGCGTTAGATATAGATCAGACTCAGAGTCAGATTCTGCTTCTAGCACGTGCCGTGGTCACATAATGTACAGTACTCAGTATCGATCGATACCAGTCTCAGTACTCGATACCACAATCCTGGATCCTGGTATCGGTAGTATCGATACCTTGTACTTGGTATCGCCCAGCACTACAATGTACGGACTAATACAATATACGGACGTCCGGACATGTGGCAGTCAATACTGTTTGCAGTGCACAGGTGCAGTGTGGTTGAAAACTGTGTGTGCCGTTGATATACAGGTAAGCCTTGCCTTGTCACTGTCTGTGCTGTGTATCAACTTGTAGTCTACCTATGTTATGCAAAATTATTGCCAGTCAATTGTGTGATTTTCAAGTATAATTAGACCACTCCATAATCCATGAGTGAGGTTAGCATAACTGAAAAAAACCAGGAGGACCAGACGCACTGAGTAAGCCAGTGGCATAGCCACACCTGAGCCATCTTGGGCCGTTCCTAGTTTCGCGTAGCCAGACTCTCGCACAGAAAGGAGAGTGCATATACAGCACCCTCACTAGTCTCGGAACCAGACCCTTCGTGCGGGGGAGGAGGAAAGGGTCTGGGCACGTTCCTACATTCAAGTTGTCCTCACGGAACGTAATTATGTGTGGTAATTAGCAATCAACTGCGATACCACGCGTACGATCACAGTCGACCTGCTTGTTGCTCTCCTCAACTTTTGTCAGTCACTCGCGGGTAACGCGGTACGGCACAGCGATTCGCCATGTCTAGTCACTGGACCGAAAGCCGGCCTGGAGAAAAATCATTTCCCTGACGTCATTCGCAATCAACGCTTCTGATTCGTTAGGTCAACATTCCGACCTGGGGACAACTCGAATGTAAGATGGTGCCCAGACCCTTTCCTCCTCCCCCGCACGAAGGGTCTGGTTCCGAGACTACACCCTCACCTGGTGGCGACAGTGGCGATCACTAATTAAATGTAAGAAGTGGCACTAAGTAGAGAATCCATTCTGTAATGTAAACTTTGTGGTTACACCATAAATACTATCGCCACCTGCTGTGGGAACAAGTCGTAGATGGGCAGATAACCAGACTCCTCTTTCCGTGCAAGAGACTGACTATGTGAGACCAGGTTAAATCATGCTTGAGCCCAGATAAAAAAATTTCCATGCGTTACCATGTGCGTCACAGTTAAGCCTTGCAGCAGCCAGGGAGCAAGAAAGCGCTCATAGCAGCGCTTAGACTCCCTATGGAAGAGAAGCCGATTTACTGGTGATCAGAATATCAAGGCTGAGGCCAGCAGAAGTGAATTTAGCAAAGATGTTCAGTCTGATTTCGATCATGAGGAATTGAGGGCAAAACCTAGATGAACTCTGTCCTTGCTTATCGTTATCAGCTGTGGGTGGACCATGGACTGACTGCCAGTGCTGGCATAGAGCACTTGCAAGTGACGTCACCGGCCATAAAACAACCGAAACACCCTCCGTTATACTCCGCTTCTTTCATAAGAGTGTATGGCAAGAAAGTAGTAATTTCTACAGTGATCTTAGAAACGCAAGCAGCTCGGAACTTACAAAGTACTACTGTGTCAACTGTCGCAGTAGGTACATAGAACGTACTTGGAACACAATATACATGGCAGTTGCATGTTCTCCAAAATGGTAATCATGGTACAGAGTATTTCGTGCTGTATATAGATGCCTTTGCTCTACCAGTTGAGACCAGTTGAAGTTGTCGTCTAACACCAGGGTGTTATTGGTAGGTTACATCTGTACTGAGTCAGATGGAACCTTCACTAAAGTGGTTGCAACCTGTCTGATCAACTTTGCAGCTGATCTTGAGACTCACTTTGTTAGCTAGTTTGTTGAGCACTGGAATGTGTGAACATGCAGTAGACATTCTCTAACTTTACATGTATGGTGCTTTTACCACAGTAACGATGGCCAAGTTCCCTCTATCACTCACCTTTGATGTCTTGGTGGGTACAGCTACGCTATGTGCCTTCACTGGGGTGTATCTGTTGCGGAGGTATGCAATGGGTGGAGTCTGCAGATCAAGGGCTGTGCTCAGTGGAAAGACGGTAGTGATCACTGGGGCCAATGCTGGGATTGGAAAGGAGACAGCAGTAGACTTGGCTAGGAGGAATGCGAGAGTAATCATGGCCTGCCGCAGTCCTGAGAAGGGTAAAATGGCTGCTGTGGAAGTTCGCAAGAGAAGCAATAATGACAACATTGTGTTTCATCAGTTGGACTTAGCATCGTTTGCCTCCATTCATGACTTTGCTAAGCAGATACTTAAACAAGAGAAGCAGCTTGACATCCTCATAAACAATGCTGGAGTCTTCATGCTTCCCCTCTGGAGAACCAAGGATGGGATTGAGATGCACTTCGGAGTGAACTACTTGGGCCACTTCCTGCTGACAAATCTCCTCTTGGAGCGCCTGAAGGAGGCTCCGGCTTCTCGGATTGTGAATGTTGCTGCTGATTTTCCATCATGGCTGGGGAGAATCAACTTTGATGATATAAACAGTGATGAGTCTTACAACCGTGTGAAGGCTGTTATCCAAAGTAAACTTGCTATTATTCGAGGGGCAACCGCACTCCTGGTAGCCGTTGCAACCCCGCGGCGCGGTTGCCTCGCCGTAGCGAAGCTAATTATTGCAATTCGTTCTAATTAACGCACATGCCACGTGGCTCAGTCGATCGCGAGCAATGGCGACCAAAAGGAAGACAAGACATTATTACAGCACTCACAACTTAGCCAGCACGGTGAGTTTTGGCATGCAAGCGTCAGTGAACGACAGCGATCACGGCCGTGTGGTCAGAATCTTCGTGTGCCTTTCCTATGAACGGTACTGCCACCGGAAGTCGAAGAGAGCGCTCGAGCAATGGCAGCCACGGCGAGACAAAAGCGCTCATATCTCCACCACCAAGGTGAGTTTCAACACCAACTTTTTACATTCAGGTCAGGGCATGATAGCGATCACGGCGGTGTAGTCACAATTTCTGTAGGCCAAGCCTAAGTACTCGAACATTATATTATATTAATTAATTATTTATCGAGGGGCAACCGCACTCCTGGTAGCCGTTGCAACCCCGCGTTGCCTCGCCGTAGCGCAATTCGTTCCAATTAACGCACATGCCACGTGGCAACCGCGCTCAGTCGATCGCGAGCAATGGCGGCCAAAAGGAAGGCAAGACATTATTACAGCACTTACGACTTAGCCAGCACGGTGAGTTTTGGCATGCAAGTGTCAGTGAACGACAGCAATCACGACCGTGTGGTCAGAATCTTCGTGTGCCTTTCCCGAGGGCTGTACTGCCACCGGAAGTCGAAGAGAGCGCTCGAGCAATGGTGGCCAACGGCGAGACAAAAGCGCTTGTATCTCAGCCACCAAGGTGAGTTTCAGCACCAACTTTTATCATTCAGGTCAGTGCTTGATAGCGATCACGGCGGTGTAGTCAGAATCTATGTAGGCCAATCCTAAGTACTCAAACATTATATTATATTAATTAATTATTTATTTACGCGGCACAATTTTTCCCCTACCAGGAGTGTAATTACGCGGCACAATTTTTCCTATACCAGGAGTGTAACTTTCGTCCCAGCACCTTGCCCAAAAGCTGGCAGGTACAAACGTGACTGTTAACACTGTCCATCCAGGGATTGTTAGGAATGATTTTGGCCGCTATTTGGACTACTGGTATGGATATTTTCAGGTAAGTACGTAAAGAGGTAATATATAGTTCTGGTTCATCACAAGTTGTGGGAGTGTGGTTGACAGTTTTGTGGCCATATGGCTGGAAAATTTGGCGGGGAATTTAATTTGGCGGTTTGGCGGATTATGAATGCACCACCAAATTAAATTCCACCAATATTTTGTCATGACGTGCATGTGGGCGGGGTCTCATAGCGACACTCGAGTTCTCGCGCACGCACAATAGTACCTCTGTCTCTGATCCGCCAAAAATAGCGAGCAAGCAGCTGATCTGCAAGAATCAGCGAGCAAGCAGCTGATACATGGCCGACGATGGTGCTCCTTCGCATCACCGCTACTGTGTATGGGTCCTTTTTGTTACCACTTGCACGGCAGTTCCTCTCCTACACTCGCATCTCAGAGGTTTTTGTAGACGTGGTACCTCGAACACAGCTCTCCACTGCAAACTCGGACTCCATCGCAGCCTACTGACACAAGTTTCGCATGTAAAACCACCTAGCGCTCTGCGGCCACGTATGCTGTGCGGTTAGTATGACGTCATTCTCGCTCTGCAAAATTCCAAATCCACCAAATTTTAATCCACCAAATGCAATTCACAGCTCTAATCCACCAAATTTAATTCCCACCAAATTTTCCGGCCATACGGTATATACATCCTTTTCAAATGTGATACAACTCTATGGATAGATCACATGAAACACTGTCCATTTGTGGATCGATGTATGAATGTGGTTGTACAGCTACATGTTTTTCTAATCTGTCCTTGTTCGGCTTCAGATTCTCATCTATCCATTTGCGCTGCTGCTCCTGAAAAGTCCCTGGCAAGGGGCTCAGACCAGCATCTACTGTTCCGGGGCAGAGGAGGTAAAGGATGTGTCCGGAAAGCACTTTGTGGACTGCAAGATGAAGGATCCACCATTCCCTCCTCATCTCAACCAAGAAGCTGCTGAAAAGCTGTGGAAGATCAGCACCAGAATGGCCAGATTAAACAGCTCGGACAAGTCACACTAGTCTCATGCCCAGACGTCCACGCGGGGTGCGTGTGAAGGGCTGGGCACGAGACTATAGCTACACACCTTTTGTTAGTTTTAATAATCTCATAATTATTAGTAGCCTGTCACTCAGCAAATTTGTCTACACATATCACCGGGTGAACTTTTATTTGATGTAAGTTTATGCACTATTGCTCCAAACACTTTTGCTATACCTAATGCTGCTTTGAATTCATATGCATAGCTAACACTTCTTGCCATCCAAGTTATGGTCAGTGGCAACCATCCTTCAGGAATGCCTGGTCAACTGCTTAGTTATGGAAATCGAACCAACGGAGAAGCAGCTAGAGGGTGGAGAATACATTGGTGATTTGCCTCCAAACCGCAAAAGGTCACTCTCACAGTCCTGTGAAGCGGCTATTCAGCAAGCCCCAGAGCTCAAAGCTATAAAGTGAGCAGGGCTGTAGCTAAGTTATTTTTTACTTCCACTAAAATGGGGGTGCCATCCAAGTACTTGGAGAGGCTTGTAAACTCCGTCTAAGTTGTTAGGGGGAGCTAGCACGTTTATAGGAATATCGCTGAAAGTTAACATCACATGTTACTTGCTGAGCACTAGAGCGGCCCCTCTAGTTCATGGATATCTGCTTTATGGTTTTGGCCGCTAGTGTGTAAATTGCACCATGACACTGGGTCCTGCTCAGTCACTCCCCCCATAAAATTTTATGTCAGGTAATCAATATCAGCTAGTTGTGAAAATTACTGTTAGGAATCAGTGGAGCGACCATTTCACTAGAATAGAATACTGGATGGAATACTGTAAGAAGTATAGGAACGTAATTTCTGCCAAGTACACCATTTGTGATGCAGTTTAGCTGATTTTTCCTCCCTGTGTTGCTAGTCTGTCTGTCTGTTTTATGCTCTGTTTTCTGTTCCATTTTCTGTGATTGGTAACTAGTTACGAATTACTCTCTCGTTATTGATAGTTATCCAGCATTAGGAGTGCTGGTCAGGTCCTGAGGAGGGGTTCCAAAGGCTCGGTTGACTTTGGCACTTCAGAAAGACTTTGCATAGGCTTATGAAACTTTTCAGTTTCATCCACAAACTGCTCGCTCGTTCTTGCCCCACAATGCCAGGCATGGTATTCCATCCAGCAGAACTGTCCACTATTCATAAGTATGTGTAATGGCTGCAGATGAAGACTTGCAGATGCCATTTGTCCTACATCAAGTACATTAAATGCTTGTATTTATGCAATGTAAGTAACTAGCTGTGAAAAGGTGCACTTAAATTTGTGTTGTAGCATGTTCACAGATCATATTTATAGTGTGCAAACCATGCTAATTGCACCAAACTAGTCTCAGTCCCAGAACTCAAACCTACCTCAGCGTGGATCGCTTTCAATAATACATTTGAAAGTGTTTTTGGTAGGGCTGAGCGATACTATCAATAACCACATTTATTCACATTTGTGTGCAGCTGCCAAAGATCTCCCAGATGGAAATGGTGGGAGCTATACAAGCAAGATGTGAGAGCAGTTGTTTCCCCGCCAATGACAGGGAGATCTTGGAGCTAAGCAAGAAAAGCGCAACGTTGGTTCACTGCAAGCTCTGTGGAAAGCATGTGACAACTCAACCATCTTGCATCTTCAAAACACTCATTCTAAAGTGTACAGTAATCTACTGCAGGCTGAGAAAGAGACAACAGCTGCTGGTACACACATAGCAAAATATTTTTGTGATATATCGCTCAGCTCTACTTTTGTGAAATGCTAGTGTAATCCAATCATGTGCAGCCTTGGTTTGGGGATAAGCTAGTACATCGCTATTGGTAAGACCAACATTAATTAACTTGACCGTATCCCAAAGTAGAAAGCACTACTGACAGATTTCAGTCCAAACCTCTAAAGAATGAACAATTCTATCTATATACAGTTCTCCTGACCGTGAAGTGCAACAACTGGAGACCCAGTTAAGCCAGCCAGCTGAGGCACATGGAAGGGCTGTGGACAGTTACTTACCCTCACCCACAAGTCAAAGAGAGGGGCTAACTACTTGGATGGTGGTCTACTATGTTGTATGCCTGTTTGCAGTTGTGGCAGTCTGGGTTGTGATGCTACTACCACCCATTCTACCTACTCCCTTCTCAGATCACCATTGCCGGTATGTGTACAGGCTTTCCATTTCTGTCTAGTTTCTGAGTGTAGCCTGCATATGCATTAGAGCTGTGACCAATAACCAATAATTGGTTGCTGTAGAGATCTTAACCAAATATTGGGAGGTGATATTAATTATTGAAATCTGTTTATGGGTATGTTAGTGAGCACAATAAAGCGAACAGAAAATGGTCATATGCAACAGTTCAGCACTTGGCAAAGTTTGTAACAAACCGAGTAACAGAACATACTTACATATCTTTGTGCATCCATTGATTCCAGTGCTTAGTTCATGGGATAGTTCTTGAAAGTGTCACGACAAAGTTCATGAGGAACCACATAAGGTTATGAAACCTCGGAATAGATCGTGCAGTTCTTTTGTGTCATCATCATAGTAGAATCTGGAGCCTATAGTCTTGTTCTCCTGTCACAAGAAAGTTATCACCATCAGATGAGCTAGCGCAGGTCTACATTCTGGAATTGGGTGTGACTTCCACTGATAGTGTGCATCCACTTCACTGTGCATTGCATGTTTGGTATTGCTCTCTTTTTTGGCTCTAGAGGTATAACCTGTCATACATAACATTCTGAAACAGCTATAGTCGTACACCACTCACCGTTGCTTGAAAATTTTGGAAAGCCCTTCGCAATATTTTCTGTCGTAGCTGCCTCGAGGTCAGGCGCTGAGGGTGTCATTGAATGTTGACCACGAGTTGCTGTTTTGATCGGATGGTGGAATCTGTTGAATTTTGGTGTGGATGCCTCTAACTACTCTCTGGGGCTACTAGATTGTGCAGGGTTTCTACAGCACAGTGGCACAAGTCCAGTGTTCGTATGTTTTTGAGAAGCAATTCCAGTGTGAAATCTGGAGGATAAAAACCCGTTGTCTAGGGTTACAAGCTACCTCCAATGTCCATGGTTGGTAAAGAGCTGTGCTATCATTTAACTACTCAATCTGTATACAGATTGAGTAATGATCACATGATTGCAATGATGTCCCGTGATGGACCAGGTCATACACAGGAATGATCAACCACTACCAATCAACACTTACATGTACATTATTTGGCTCCCTTCAGGAACCCCGAGAAGAAGCCTACACTGTGAATTTAACAGGCACTACTCCAAACTGTTCGATGTACACAGAAGACATGGGTAAAACTTGCATTGGTGCAGTAATTGGTACCTTACCAACCTTCCATATGTGATAGGTGAAATGAAAGCAGTTAGAGAAACTAATGTGGTCACTAGATTTGTACAGGAAAAAATGTATGATGTAATTACTGCAAGACCGTACAGTCCAGAATACGTGCAACTGGGGTGCTACATGTACACTGTAGTAATGGCCCAAGGGTTTCTAAATATACATAGGTCCAATTTGGTTGAGGTATCTAGACTACTAACTTAGTACAGAACGTCAGTATGTTATGAGGCATTAAGGAATTGAACTAGTCCTTGAGCTGGTTACCTTTGCAAAAGTGTGAAATATGGGATGGAGCTAGGCTACAACAAGGGTGGTGCCATTGATACGGCTGGTGTGACTATGGCCATACCGGTTTGTGAAAGGGGGGCTGGGGTTCCTGATCACTGAAAATATTGCATGAAAAGCATTTAGCTAATGCACTGCCTCTGCTTAATACCAGCCCCCTGGGATGACTGAATCAGTCAAAACTGGTTGCCTCCAGCCCGAGTGCTTCAGTGCAGTAGCTAGCTAGTATGGAGTGTAGCTAGCTCAGCAATTGTTATGGAGCTCTACTATAGTTCATCGTTGCTGTATGACTGCCTTGCTGAGTTGACCAATGGAACACTTACAACCCCCCCCCCCCCCCCCCCCCCCCCCCCCCTCCTTTCACAAACCGGTATGGCCATAGTCACAAGTACATGCTTACAGACAGAAGATATACTTGTATGTCTGTATATACAAGATTTAGAAACTTCCAATCGACCAATTAAACTACAACATTTCACTGCACTATAATGTATACTACGTAGCTCAGACTGCATGTAGCCCACACTGCCTTTGAATCATTGTTGATGATTGTTCCGTTTCTCTAGAATCAAGTGGGATTTCACAACTGAATGAGAGTGGTCTAGCTGCACCATCCGGTCCTGGAAACTGCAGTGCTACAGGCTCAAACTACAGCAGGGAATGCAGTGATGGGTTCCATCTGCATAGAGAGCTGGATTCCTGCAGACCTCAGTGTGGCATATGGGAGCCCAGCAGGTCTTCAAGTGCTTTGGAAACATTAGTGAACTTAGCAACAAGCACTTCCCTCATCTATTCAATTGCATTTCTAGTCATCGCAGCTCTTCAGTGGAATCGAATGTAAGTCTATTACAAGCACCACAGTACTTGCCATGATGCGCTATAGTATACGTAGTGTATAACTTTAGGCGTACATATCAACAATGAATATCTGACAAAAAAAACATAAACTTTTATCACAAGATTATAGCTAGCCCACCAATTCATGTACTGCATGCCCACTTGCACACAGGACATACAGCTTAGTACTTGACAGTATTGGTCCACTGTACTCATGAGACTTCATTGTGTGCTATAACCCCTCTACCCCCCCTTTGGGGGAACCTTAGCCTCTGATCATGAATGGTCACTATTCCCAGCCATGTGTGAGTGTAGCTACCATGCAAGATTGCATTTGAATCTGCACAATGCAGTGGAGGTTCAGCAACAATTTTGAAATCTATTTGCAGTATTGCATTCCTGAATAGTGAGTTATGGCTTTGTGTACGTAGAAATCAGTATACAAAATGGCATTGTGACTAAGACTGTCATGTTTTCGCTGTCAGGGCCAGTAACATTACCTAGCACCAGAAATCAAGTATGGGTAGCACTGATGGATAGCCTAAGTTCTTTCCTGCATGTGTGCATGGTAAGAGTTTCGGAATTGCTGTTATTTGCTAGAGTTACACAGCATATTTAGATAATTGATGTCTTTTCTTCCTCCTTATTTTGGATCTTTTTGACTATTGATATCATTCTCATTGGTAAGAATTCAAGTACACAGAGTACAATGACAACTATCCTACTGACAACTTGATGATGTTGTGTGTGTTCCTTCATGCAGAATTATTCCAGATAATAGGACGAAACAATCAGGATTGGTTCTGCACTTCAGTGGATTTAATAGAAAATATCCTCAATGCATCTCCCTATTGCAATCTGTCAGGTAATGCAGTGCTACTTATCTCTTTCCCATGTCAGTTACTTAGCAGCTAGGTCTGACTGGAGATTACTAATCTCCTAAATGTATGTCTGAGCCAAATTAATGAGTGCAAGCCACAACATGCATTGGTGTATACACTGTCATAAGTGAATGAACCCCCCCCCCCCCCCCCCCCCCCCCCCCCCCCCCCCCTCCCCCCCCCCCCCCCCCCTCCCCCCCCTCCCCCTCTCTTAACATGTGAGTTTCACTCTTTGATCAATTCCTGATATGGTTGTGTGTCATTCCTTTATGTAGGTATTCTTCTAAGCTACCTTTCTACTCAGCTAATTCTATTGGCACTCTTCTTTATGGTCCTTCTCTTCTGGGCGGTGATGTTCCCGTTCCGGTACCAAACCTTTAAGAATGTGGGGTATGTCTACACTGCAATGGTGATAACTGCCATTCTCCTACCGTGTGTGCCTGCTGTTATCAACCTGGCATTCGATATGGAACAATAAACTTTCCAACCACTTGGTGTATAGCAGCTAGCCAGGGAGTGGCTTTCTATACACAATCACTACCTGAAGCCATTAGCAGTGCTGTGATAGGAACTCTGCTGGTGCTTGTCTTCTTGGATATGCTAAAGGTACCAATGGGGACTAAATATTTCGTAATGGAATGGTGTAGATAAATGCATGCTTAAGATGGCAGTAATGCAATCACCACTTCTGGGTCTGGTGGTCATGAGAGAATATTTATTGTACCCTGCATCTGTGAGTTGACTGGAACCAGATCAACTCAATGTTGGCCTGCATATTGCTGCCAACCCCCACTCAGAACATTATATGCCATGACCTTCATAATGGCTGAGAGTACATAATAACATTAAGTAACATTTAGATACCACTTTGCCGTGCATTACGGGTTTTAGTGCACGAGGGCAATCTAGTTAACGGTCGAGGGCGAGATAATGCACGAGCCAAAGGCGAGTGCATTATCCGCCCGAGACCGTTAACTAGATTGCCCGAGTGCACTAAAACCGTAATGCACTGCAAACTGGTGTCTAAAAGCTACTTAGTGCAACTCACTGACCCGAAACAGCCGTTGATCTTTGAAAAGTGCATGTGCATTATCTAGATAATGCACATTAAAGTGTGCAATAAGCGATTTAATGCTCAGTCATGTGATCGATTCTGAGGCGTCTGATTCGTTGAGGGTTACGTGAGTAGTACTAAGTGCTCAATATTGTATATGATACCCTGGCACTGGTACCGTCATTATGCATCAAAGTAGTTCCATGAGTGTACGGGCTCGATCTGATTGGCACTCATCCTTGGGCCTGCAGCCCTTGGGCTCATTGCCAATCCCTTGGGCTCGATGCCAATATTGCAGCTTTCTCCACGGCTGCGACATAAAATCTGGGCGGAGGCCTGAGAACGAGGCTAGCCCTTGCACTCGTGCAATAACTATAGCACTTGGTTATGTAAGATAGGGCAATAAGTGAGAGAGTCTCTAGTTTAACTGCTGCACGAACATTACACAGGAAATCTTTTAGAAAAGAAACGTTCTTTCCTGTTTTACATGTCTCCTCACACAGCGTTCCACAAAGAAGAATAAGAAGAGTAATTGGACAATGCATTTGACCACAAAGCAGAGGGGGATCCCCTTTTTTATGTTGTATGAACTTGTAATTGGTTGTACTAACTCAGCCGCAATTGCTTACACATCAGCGACACGTAATACATCACAACAGATTCTACTTTCAATGTGAGAGTGCAGGCAGGCAGATGAACTGTAGTGATGAAGAAGTGACTAATGCACTATACACTATTCAAGCATTGTATACCACAGTCGCTGTTCTGAGCTCTTTGCTTCCGATAATCATCCTGTTTTGGGTGTTAATATCAAACAACTCAAAACGACTTGTAAGCATATTTATGCAATGTTTCACAGCAACTGCCTGCGTCAGCAAATCTTATGGAAGCGATCATGATTGTATCATCATTCTGTACTCACTGGACAAGACTCATTAGCTAGTAGTTATTAGTGTACTGTATTGTATACCTGCCATAAACATTACTATACAATTATGAAGGGATTATACTATCGTGCACTCCCTATAAGAGAAAGTGCCGATTGTAGATCATCTATATAGCTTGGCCTGGTTCCCAGGCCCTACAGGCTACTATACAGTTGTGCCTTCTGGCTGCTTCGCTTGTCTGGATGTAAATGACATTCTGCAGTGCACGTGTATGGGACATGTAGTCAGAATCCTAGTTGTGATACAGCTCTCTGCCTATATACAGCACCCTATACTTTATTATATATATTGTCATTGGAAGGCTGGGATGTCACTAGCTACTGAGTGGCTTAGCTTCTTAGTTGTAGTACACATCATACCATGCAGTTACTTTTAGGAGATAAAGCTGACAAAACATGCTTCAGTGAAACATAGTACCTCCGTCTCTAAGTGTGCTCACATCTCAAAATGTATTGGAACCACTGTAGTCACCAGCAGAAACCATTTTTCAGAGACGGCAGGAATAAAATTAATATAAGTTAACAGCCTAAGAATGAGATTGTAATACTAGCCAACCTGCCGTCCCTGAAAAACAAAGAGAGGCGATGAACATGCACTGGAAATGGAGGCCCTACAAGGAAAACGGAAACGCAGAAAAAATTTTATCTGTGGTCATCTTTATTAACTGGACTGGTGGACTGGACTCACCCAAAATATTACGTAAAATGCCTTATTCAGTGTAGGGCAGAAGCTCAGAAGCTAAACATTCACCAAAGTTGCTTGCATCTATCACCTCTTTCCTCGAGGCGATAGAGGTCAAAGGTCACGTGCAAGTTAATGAGCTTCAACAATGAGCTTCAGCCATTGTTGTGGATGATAGAGGAATATTATTTGTTTCTATACTTCAGCAAAAGGCTGGTTTCTGCAGCAAATATATGCTCTAATCTCTCAAGCTTATTAAATATGCAACTGACCTTTGACCTCAAGGAAAGGCACGAAAGCAAGTGAATGCACTATTATATGTTTGGGGTCCATGCAGTCTGAAAGGTT
Organism: Axinella damicornis; assembly: GCA_963931865.1. Lineage (NCBI taxonomy): Eukaryota > Metazoa > Porifera > Demospongiae > Axinellida > Axinellidae > Axinella > Axinella damicornis. The sequence goes on along the minus strand of OZ007505.1, from coordinate 5,399,377 downwards.
TTTCCGTGTTTCTGTTTCCAACGTTTCCACTTGCCCCAGGTCATACTTCCCAACCCTGAGATTTGTATATGCACTTATTTTGCAGGATTTTGCAATTTTGATCCACTGCACAGCAGCATTTACATGTACAACAGACGAAGAGGCTCCCTTTCTGCTTGAGGACACATTATAGCGCTTCCAATCGGGATGCCACTTGCATGGCCTTCTTGGACACCAGTTCCAACCGTTCTGACCCACTGGTACTGGCACTCATGATCATCTGCAGGTAGTAGTTTGTCAGACAGACTTATTTGTACGTAGTAAACGCCTAGGCTACGTGTACAATTTCCGGGACAGCAGGACAAAAGGTCAGTTTCCGGGACAGTCCCGGAAATTCCGGGACGGTTGGCAAGTATGCCAGGTGAGCCTGATTGCATGCTGGATACTAAGCCATGTAGCTATGCCAAAACAGACAGAAATGGCCAACCCACCGAGGGCTTTCTACAGCCAAGTCCAGACTTGTCCAAGCTGTTTTCACACTTCAAAGTGAATCCATGTGGTTCCTATGTGTCAGCCATATCACCATATGACTGCAAGTGCTTTAGTGTCAACGTCCTTATGATGTTTCCTGCATGGTGCTGTTTCCTGATGCTGTTTCCTGGTGCTGTTGCCTGGTGCAGGGTGCTGTTGCCTGGTGCAGGGTTCTGTTGCTGCGCAGAGGTCAGCCTGAGAACAAGGCGGTCAAGCCATGAGGGCTACGACGTAATTGCATGTAAATTTCCGGAAGTCTGCACGCTGCAGCGCTGCTGCGTACGTACGACCAAGGATAATTACGTGGTACGACTGCACTCGTACTCGCAAAATTAATGTGAATTGAAAACTGCGACGTACTCTAGCGATGGAGATCCAACTAACGGAGAAGCAGTTAGAGAACGGAGAATGCATTGGTGATCTGCCTCCCAACCGCAAGACGTCCAGTGAAGCGACCATTCAGCAAACGCTGCCTCCAGAGCTCAAAGCTACAAAGTGAGCTAAGTCATTCTTTTTTTAGTCATAACTAAATTGGGGTGCCATCCAAGAGGCTTGTAAACTCCATCTAGTCATTCAATGTAATATAGAACTGATGAGCTATTTATGGCCAGACCCACTTGGAAGGGAGGGTCTGGTCCACTTGCAATCACCAGACACCTCGGCAAACCATCATGATTATCTGTGGGCAAACATTGGGGTAGTCTCCTGGGGCCAGACCTAGCCTCGTTCCCAGGCCTTCCACACCAGCTTTTGATCGCTTCCAGTATGAGGTGTGGAAGGCCTGGGAACGAGGCTAGCCAGACCCACACAGAGGGGAGGGTCTGGTCAAGTTACCAAGTTGTTTTTGACACCCCAACAAACCTTTGAGCAATCGAGGCTGTGGTAGGGCTTCATAGATTCAAGCTAATGAGTTCACACCTTGTACTACATGAGACATCAAAGGCAGTGGTGGTTAACAGGTAGTTGCATGAACAATAGTGTGATTGATCAAGTGCTTCGTGGATCAGTTCACACGCTTTGTGCTACTGTACTTTTACTAAACCTTGCAACAACTGAGCGCAGAGCGTTGAGCGACGAGTGAAAAGCGTTTTACTTTGATGTGGCCTAGGCGCTGCGGTTTCCCGCCTAAAACTCGCTATGAATAACATTTCACGGTAGCCAGAAGCGCTATTTTTGCGGTAACTTTGGACCTACGACTGTGGCACTGTGCTAGTCTGACAACTACACTGTGGAATTACCAGAGAGGGCCGGGGAGGAGACGGAGCCTCCTGTATCCATGGAGCCACCAACCACGCTCCGCACGCACAACGTGTAGCTAGCTAGCTAGCTACAACTTCGGGCTATTGGCAGCTATTTTCTCGAAATGCTGGTATACACCACGCCGCGCCATCGGAGGTCTTCGTCATAGGCCGAACGTCAACCTGGCTCGCAGCTTGTAGTCCCTTCTGCCAACGTGAAACGGGCAAAAACGCAACGGAAATCGACTGTAGAGCAGCTGCGTGATTTGGAAGCAGACGACTTCCGGTTATTAAACGGATTTGCGGTTTAACAGATTTCACTTCAAAATTGCAAGTCTTGCTAAAAGTACAGTACTACATGACTAACTTGGCGGTGGTGGTTAACAGTCCAATCGCCACCGTACCGGAAATCCATTCATGCCTGTACAAATTATTTACATGTGACAGCACGTATGCGTAACGCGGAACATTTCCGGAAGTATGCGGTATAGCTAAATCTGAAGTACTGAAGTGACCGCACAAAAAGGTTATAACTTCAGATGTGGTGTAGTGATTTTAATAATGTTTGGTATGCAAGCTCAGCTACAGCAGCTCTACGCACCAATGCATGTGCAGAGTTTGTAGCTTACTCAGAACGAGAGATATGACCTGACAACTGGATTTGAGTGAAAATGTGAGCACCATCTTCACAAAAATTGGTGCCATTTGTATTAACCAACTCCTGGACAGCTATTGAAAGTATTTTGTTCAAGAAGTATGAATGCTATAGTTAGGGTTTACATCAGTTTCCGTGTTCCAGCAATGCAAATGGTATAAACAGTCCGCATAATTTAATGCATGCGGGAATGAGAAAATGAATAGTCACCAGCATTAACATAGCTACTGCATGACAGAGAACTCTACATAGAGTCTGTTCCTGAGTCAGCAGATGGTACAGAGCACTTCACACTTTGAGATGAAAGTATAAAGTGCAAGTCAGCAGATATTATTCAGGTTCAGCTAACAGTGTCTACAGTTCAACCTGGCCAGTGCACCTCCTGCTCACTGCTTTGCAAGAAGAGTGATCCAAGGTACATACATCCTACATGTATAGCAGTGAAAGAAACACAGAGGGAAGGGTGCACACTGAATGCATTAGTACACTATGTGCAAAACAGCTTGGGAGAAATATATCGAACCCAAAGGTAAGTAAGGTAAGTTCTTTATTAATTCAACTGTAAGAAGGGGGGTTCGACCGAACCCTGGATCCGCCACTGTGGCCTGCATATTGCTGCCAACCCCCCTATCGAAGAAATATATCGAACCCAAATCTTCACAATGGGATACCAAAGCCAATCAAGGCTAGCACCAAATGCAATATTAAGAGTTGCGAACATCCAGTATACAGCAAAACCACAGCACACAGGCTCCAAGAGATGCTCGATAAGAGGGATTTATAGCATTTGATGCAGAGCCAGGGTAGGGAATAGCATTCCCAACTGGGTTGTATTATACTGATCATTATAAAACGCTGTACACGGACACTATATAGAGGGTTTGTTGTCACATGAATCCACAGCTTGAACTGAATTACATGTATGTTCACTGGTACCCTCTGTACCACTGACAATTGACCTTCTCAATTCATATTGCCTGATGGGCACAATTGGGAAGTTCTAAGTGGCTACATACATGTGGTTAATTGGTTGCAGATAGCGAGATAGCGAAGTATTATCATCGTGACTGTTAGGTATCATCCTTAGGTATTGATCGGGCTCATTAATAATCAATATCGCTCAGCTCTGCTGTTTGGCAATTTCTAGACTGTGTAATCTAATCATGTGCAGCCTTGGTTTGATGTTTTGTACATCTTATTTGAGGATAAGCTGGTGTACATCTTATTTGGGGATAAGCTGGTAAAACATGCCCAAGTAGGAAGTGGTACTGACAGATCTCCTCTAAAGAATGAATGTGTCTATGTATACACAGTTTGCCTGACCATGAAGGGGAACAACTGGAGACCCAGTTAAGCCAGTCAGCTGTGGTACATGGAAGGGCTGTGGACAGTCACTTACCCTCACCCACAAGCCAAAGAGACGGGCTAACTACTTGGATGGTGGCCTACTATGTTGTATGTCTGTTTGCAGTTGTGGCAGTCTGGGGTTTGATGCTACTACCACCCATTCTTACCTACTCCCTTCTCAGATCACCATTGCCGGTATGTGTACAGACTCTCCACAGTTTGTACTAGTTGCAGTGTGTAGCCATTTTGCATATGGAGCTTTTCTTTGTGCACATAGATTCCAGTGCTTAAGGTTACGGGATACCGTGTGCTCATTAAATATACATAACGTACAAGTTACCTTTGTCCCTCCGTGCAGGAACTAGCTAGAGACACGCAACAAAAACAAGGTATAACAGCAATACGAGTACCTTCTAGCTGGTATGATCTTAGCGCCTGAGTACAACATGCCAACACGGGCAGTGGCATCAAAGTTCAAGGTCGAGTTGGCGATTTTTGGCGTCAGATTTTGCAATCAGAAAGGGCTAACAGGCCAGCTTGGCAGCACCCATGGGAAGTTTTCAACCGACTGGAGGGCGGCTTGGAGCGACTTCGCTTCGCTGCTGTTGGAAAAACGAGTGATGGTCGTTCATACCACAAAGCCATTCGCTTTTCGCCAGATCAGGCATGTAGAACGCACAGTATCTTACGAACAGGATGTTTATCTCGGTAAAACATTTCGAGCCGCCCTGCCCCTTTCTTCGTAGAATTGAAATCCAGTCTGATATACGGTTAGATGTAAGTTCAGCGATAACAAGTGAGTCTTTAAAAGACTTGATGTGTCTCGGCACGACTTGGTATCAGCTAGAATCATGCAGAGGACATGGCAGCTGCTTAACCCTTTATTATGACTGCAAAACCTGTTAGCTATGAGACTTTCAGCTTAAGTGAGCGTCAATATCCTTGGAGGTTCTGTGTGAGCAAGGGGTGGGTCAGGAAGGTTCACCCAAAGGTTGAAAGCAGTATGGTCGTGTCTGGGCTTGATGTTTAGTCAACACCTTGGCCAATTCTTTCAGCACTTATCTATATAGCTAGCTAGCTAGAGCTAGCTAGCTAGAGCTAGCTAGCTAGAGCTAGCTAGCTAGCTAGAGCTAGCTAGCTAGCTAGAGCTGAGTGAGTTAGTATGCACTAGGGATGGCTGAGTGCAGCACACTGGATGAGTGAGTATTCATTGTCCTGAATTAAGTACTATAGCTATGTAGCAGCAGTCTTGATAAGAGGATTCATGAGCAGCCATGCAAACCCATAATCACGTTTGAAGATTTACTTGCAGGCTATAAATACGTTTGACACCCTATTAAGAGTGTAGACATGCAGCACTTGTGCGGGCGCATTGCGAAAAACGAAGTACGTACGTACGTACCTACGCATCCAGCACTGTGTCTCGGCACTTCGGTGCTGAGACAAAAACTGACGCCAAAGTCGCGCACACATTTCACTGTTGACTGTAAACCGCAAGCGCGCGCCGCGCATGCGCAATTGCAAACGGTAACCCGTAACCTTAATAGAGTTTGGAGCCTAGTCTTGTTCTCCTGTCATGCATATGTTCAGATGCACTATAGTGCATGCTGAAGGTGTACATTTCTAAAAGTGGGTGTGACCCTTAGTGTGGATCCATCTGACTGTGCGTTCCAAGTTTGATGTTGCTCTGTTGTTTGGTTCTGGAGTTAGCTGTATCCTGTATGATAGATAATAGCAACAGCTGTACTCAGAAAATCGTACACCACTCCCCATTGCTTCAAAAGTGCTTCTAGTCAACAGTATACATGGGGCTTCTAGCCTACTTGACATGAGGCTTCTAGCCTACTGTACATGATGCTGATGTATCAAGTGAAAGACGGAAGTATTAAACGCTGCATTGTGACACCACATTGCAATATTAACCAATGCACAGTCTGATTGTACAGTGAATGAGGACTTGTGTGATGACCTCCATTGTACAGATGAGTCCAACTTGCTTCATACATTTGCCCAATTCCATCATAGAAGTGGCTCACTACTGCTGCACTCTTTGAGCAAGTACTAGCGCAGAGAGTGACCAGAGCAACTAAAAGAAAATGCTAAACAAATCGGTCATGCTATTTTCTCTGCACATTCACAGAAGAGGGCCATGTCTTGAACCTTTTGCCAACCAGTGACGCCTATGTGTTGTAGGGTTTAAGTAGATTGCAAGCTACCTCCGATGTGTATGACTGGTAGCTAGAGCTGTGCTGTCATTAAACTACAGACTGAGTAATGACCACATGCATGCAGTAATTGCAATGATGTCCCAGATCACTGCCATAAGCAAGGATGACCGCTACCAATCAACATTTGATGGAACTACATGTACATTATTTGGCTCCCCTCAGGAACCCCGAGAAGAAGCCTACACTGTGAATTTAACAGGCACTACTCCAAACTGTTCGATGTACACCGAAGACATGGGTAAAACTTGCATTGGTGTGGTGATTGGTACCTTGCCAACCTTCCATACATATGTGATAGTGGTTCACAGGTGAAATGAAAGCAGTTAGAAAAACTGGATTTGTACAGCAAAAATGTATGATGCAATTACTAGCTGGGGTGCTATAATTATGGTAAGGGCCTATCACATAGGTCCAAATGTGGTTGAAGTATCTAGACTATGCTTATGCTATACTTAGGTTATTTTAACCAATCAGGTTACAGTCTTTACGGGAAATTATGGGTCATAATTATATCCCGCGGCCGTCTGCGCGCTTATACTGTATGTGCTTGAGAAAGCGAAGAGCTAGCTTTGTTAGTCTAGCCAAGGACTTGTGCCTTTACGTTACCTCAACCAATTAAATTACACCATTTCACTGCACTAATGTATACTAGCTCAGACTGTAGCCCACATTGCTGTTAATCATTGTTGATGATTCTTCCACTTTGTCTAGAATCAAGTGGGAGTTCACAACTGAATGAGAGTGGTCTAGCTGCACCGTCCACTCCTGGAAACTGCAGTTATACAGGCTCAAACTACACCAGGGAATGCAGTGATGGGTTCTATCTGCATAGAGAGCTGGACTCCTGCAGACCTCAGTGTGGCATCTGGGAGCCCAACTGGTCTTCAGTTGCTTTGGAAACATTAGTGAACATAACAACAAGCATTTCCCTATTGCTTGGAATTGCATTTCTAGTCATCGCAGCTCTTCAGTGGAAGCGAATGTAAGTCTGCTACAAGCACCAGGGTACTTGCCATGATGCCATCTATTGCAATATAGTATAGTGCTTCCACCACAGTGCGTGGGCGATCCTTTGATGTACTATGTTTTCAACTGTCAGGGCCAGTTACCTATATATAGAACTCAAGCATGGGTAGCCTAATGAATCTGTTCTTGCCTGCATGTGTGCATGGTAAGAGTTTGGGATTGCTGTTATTTGCTAGAGTTACACACACAGCATAATTATTGAGATAATTGATGTATTTTCTTCCTCTGTAGGTTAACATTCCCTTCAATATTTTGGATCTTCTTCTCTATTGATATCATTCTCGTTGGTAAGAATTCCATGATACATTGACTGTCCTACTGACAGCTTGCCCTGAGTATCAGTCTGATGTTTTGTGTGTTCCTTCATGCAGAATTGTTGTGGATACTTGGACTAAACAATCAGGCTTGGTTCTGCACTTCAGTGGATTTAATAGAAAATATCCTCAATGCATCTCCCTATTGCAATCTGTCAGGTAATGTAGTACTAGTTATGAATTGCCATTACAGATACTTTATAGGTCCGACTGATGGTAGTTGATCCTAATCTCCTAATTACATGCCCATGCCATGTTTGGCAATCGTATTGTGCCGATAATGCTTCAATGCATGCTTACTGCATTGTCTTTGCTAATTTGATCGATTTCCTTCAGACTTTATTTCTTAGGCATGGGATCCATCCTTCTGCTACAGTATGCCCCATGTTCCTAACTAACATACAATGGGAGCTATAAAGAGCTTATTTCAATTGTAATCCAGGATTACCACATATAAGACTCCATGCCCCATACAAAAAGGGCCTGGTAACATCTGTCGACTATTGCTGCACAACGTTTAGGAGGCGCCAATCAGATTGCAGTAGGCTGAAGAGGACACCATCGGGGAGCACCATGCAGCGCAAGTGTACACAATCGGGGAGTGCTTGAGCAGCAGCTGAAACATACCAATCGGCGAGCAACTCACACAGACATGACCTCTAAAGCATACTTACTGAAGGTTTAAGTCTGTTGTGTACTAATGGAAACAGAGGTGAGACCTCAGCACAGAGAGCTGCCTGATGCCAGACTGCTCACATATATAGGCGAATGAGCAGGTGAAGCAAGCGAAGCTACTGGTATATCCAGCCACTTATATATAGACTCCACAATCATAATCAGAGAGAAATGTTTCTGGTGAAATGTTTCTTGCCAAATTAGTCATCTGGTATAAAGACTAATGGCCTCTGTGTGTGTGGAAACAAGTGCGCATGCAGCTTGAACATGGGATACTGTAATGCTGGGCTAAAGTTTAACATGAAAGTTTCACTGCCTATGGGTGCTTGTTCGGGTGACTATGGCACTCTACTTGCTTCTTTGATCAATTCTGATGTGGTTATGATTGTATGTTATCATATCTTTGTTCCATGTAGGTATTCTTCTAAGCTACCTTTCTTTCCAACTTAGTCTAGTGGCACTCTTCTTTATGGTCCTTCTCTTCTGGGCGGTGATGTTCCCCTTCCAGTACCAAACCTTTAAGAATGCGGGGCATTTTGAATATGTCTACACTGCAATGGTGATAACTGGCATTCTCTTACCGTGTGTGCCTGCTCTTATCAACCTGGCATTTGAGTATGGAACAATAAACTTTCCAACCACTCAGTGTATAGCAGCTAGCCAGGGAGTGGCTTTCTATACGCAATCACTACCTGAAGCCATTAACGGTGCTCTGATAGGAACTCTGCTGGTGCTTGTCTTCTTGAATCTGCTGAAGGTACTTATAACTATAATGCAGTATGAATGCATGCTTTCACTAGCCTCGTTCCCAGTCCCATGCCCAGCTTTTTGTTACTTGCAGTACGGTAAAGCGGGGAGGGCCTGGTACATTTCCTCATGTAATCAACGGCGTAATCAACAAATGGCGTAATCAACAAATGGCATTCAGTTTTCAGAACAAGGACGCTATGTTTTGCGTGTTACTCAACCATCTACACATTCAAGCTCGGTGTGTATGACAGTCTTCCCCCGCTAGCTACATATGTCTGAGACCCAGTACGCCCATGTTCATTTAGGCCTTTCTACAGTCTTTCTACCCTTGAGGTCACTCAAGTGTAGAAATAGGCCCTCCCCGCTTTACCGTACTGCAAGCGACAAAAAGCTTGGTGTGGGACTGGGAATGAGGCTATCCTTTCACCACTTTAGGCATGACATTTCATAATGCAATCACCACTTAAACTAGAGGTGACATACCCCGCACGGAACGTCTACAGGATACAGTGCAGCTACAATCGACGTGACATCTCAGCCGATGCACATCGCTATTACGTATACTGTGTTCATATCCAAGGTGTGGGAGTGACCGCTTACCGTATATAATATTGTGAAGCTGAAGAGGTGGGGCCAAATGTTACGAATAATAGGAAATAGCTGGAAAAACAGCCGAAACAATAGCCACGATGTCTGTGAAGTACATAAATCGTGAGAAAACACTGTTTCCTAGCGGTCATTTCGTAGCATGAAATTTCCAAATGCACTGTGTGTCCTGTTCTTGATGGGACTCTGAGGTCACGAAGAGGTGGAGCCAATGCTATGAATAGTTATGAAAAGTAGGAAATAGCCGAAATACAGCGAAACGAAGCGCCTCAACTTCAGTCAGGTACACATAGTGCAGTTTTTTTTTGCTATTTGCTATTGTTTGACTCCCTTTCGATGGTTTATAAGGGTCTAGCTATGTGGCGAGATTTCAATATTTTTCGAGTTACAGACTGACGATTGCTTAACCCCGCTTCGCGCATGCGTGTGCGGGGTAATTACCCCGCGCGCGCATGCGCGAAGCGGGGTTAAGCAATCGGTTTTGTCTGTCAGTCTGTCAGTGACTCGGAAAAAATTGAAATCTCGCCACATAGACCCTCATAAACCATCCAAATGGAGTCAAACAATAGCAATTAGCAAAAAACTGCTCTATGTGTACCTGACTGAAGTCAAGTCGCTCCGTTTCGCTGTATTTCGGCTATTTCCTACTTTTCATAACTATTCATAACATTGGCTCCACCTCTTCGTGGCCCACGAGACTATCAAGAACAGGACACACGGTGCATTTGGAACTTCATGCTTCGAGATGACTGCTAGGAAACAGTGTTTTCTCACGATCTATGTACTTCACAGGCATCGTGGCTATTGTTTCGGCTGTTTTTCCAGCTGTTTCCTATTATTCATAACATTTGGCTCCACCTCTCCAGTATATACGGTAAGCGGTCACTCCCACACCTTGGATATGGCCATACATGAACACAGTACGCGATAGCCGCCTGCTCGATTGTAGCTGCATGCACTGCATGCATCCTGGCCTGTAGACGTTCATGACAGCGCGGGGTATGTGTTCTATGAACACCTCTAGTTATGGGACTGGTGGTCAAAGTTACATGAGAATTATATATATCCTGCATTTGTTGACTGGAACCAGGTAAAGCTGGTATGTATTCAATCTTGGCGTGCATATTGCCGCAAGAAGCTGACAACCCCCACTCAGACCTTCGTATGCCTGACCATTGAAGTGGCTGAGAGTACACAATATTGTTGCATGATACCCTACAAGTTCAAAGGTACCATTGTGCCAACATACAATAAATGCCACTGACCACGATGCCAGTACGATACATTGGCAGACGGTGCAAACAATGCTATTGCACGAGTGTGTGGGCTATACGTGATAATACTGGCACTCGCCCTCAGGCCTGTAGCCCTTGCACTTCATCTATCGTGCAGTAAAAATATGTAGGGTGTTGTATACTGAACTGTTTTATGCCATCATCCCTGCTTGTTTGCTGTTCTGCTGTCCCTACAGTATCTCCATACATTCTTAAACTTTTTAACCTCATTTTTGTAGCAGCACACTTGATAGCATTCACTCCGCACACAGTACACAATTTTGAGTTCAAAGGTTCAAAGGTTCAAAGGTTCATAGCGTCTGACCGGGTAGTGGTATGCGCGTAATTTACAAAAGTACACATAAAACAACACACACACACACACACAGTTGAGACAAAAGAATGTTCTGTAGCATTTCAGCTTCCTCATTGAACCCTTGGCACTTTTCACCTGACAAACAACCTGATAATTAACCTCTGTACCAGGAATGTGGTTTCCACTCGTAATATGATAAACTACTGCACAAACAATACGCAGGAAATATTTTGACATGGTTTATTTCCTGTTTTACATGTCTCCTCACACAGCGTTCAATAAAGAAGACTAAGAAGAGAAAATGGGCTATGCATTTGACAGCAAAGCAGAGGTTGATCCCCTTTTTTATGTTGTACGAGCTTATAATTCGTTGTACTAACTCAACTACAATTGCTTACACATCAGCGATACGTAATACATCAGAACAGATTCTTCAGGACTACTTTCAATGTGAGAGTGCAGGCAGGCAGATGAACTGTAGTGATGAAGAGATTAATTCACTATACACTGTTCGAGCATTGTATACCACAGTCGCTGTTATGAGCTCTTTGTTTCCAATAGTCACCCTGTTTTTCGGCATAGATATCAAAGCACTCAAAAGGACCTGTAAAAAATAAGTGGTGCTTGTGTCAGCCAACTTAGCAGAAGAGATCATTATTCTGTACCCACTAGACAAGACTCTAGTGTTACTAAAGTGTACTGTATTGTATACCTGCCATAAACTTTGCTATGATTGTATGTGAAGGGATTGTATGTGCACTCCTTATGCCTTGCTCTGCCTTTTGGCTGCTTTGCTTGTCTGGATGTAAACAACATTTCTGCAGTGTATGCATGGGACATGTAGTAGTTGTGATGCACCTCTTTTCTGATTACATTAAACCTCTTTGTACAAACCACAGAAGATTTGTTCCAAAAGGAATAGTGCACAGTATACAAATGACTAAAAATAAAATTCGTATACATGAGCACATAGAAAAGAATGAACTTGAGTGTGAACAAAAGAACAAAGAATGTGACATCAACAGTGTGTATACTGTACCTGAAATCGTCACCATTCTCACTATAGTGTGCTTGGGTGCACATGAGCACGTGACTGCATGACATCATATGATATGGTTGCGATTCACCATTATGATGTTCAGTAAATACTCACTCAATCCTCTGAAGCACCATAGTGCAAGGGGATTACTACTAAATCGCTGGATTGTAACCAAGAGGCATTGTTTGGAAAATGTACGTATGTAGCTAATATTTTGCCTGCATGCACAACTAAAACCAGGGTCTAGATTAACTGTGGGCATAAAAGCAACCCCCGGCCTGCTTGAAGGTATTATACTGTTGTTGATGAACACAGTCGACCATGCACCTAACACATGTATTCATTTCAGCTAAAGAGGTCTGCTAATATGCTGGCCTTCACACGAGTGATGCCCTGTGAAAATAAGACCAGTCACCAGCAGAAACCGTATTTCAGAGAGGGCTGAAACAAACTGATTACTCAGTATTACAACTTAACCTGAGAATGAGATTGTGGTACTTGCTCCACACCTCCTTCATGTTCATGCTCCAAGCTGAGCAAGACAACGGACTTGGCCACCTGATCCACAGGCACACAGAAGATTTCCATACCACCCCCACAGGGTAGCCACTGCTTTGCCAGTTAACCCCCTGCCTGGCCAGCAAACCTAGACCATGTGAGGCCCAATCAAGCCTTGCCTAGCTATATACAGTAAAAGAAAGCCAGCTTTTATGGACTGAACCCCTTAAAGCCCACACACCACACCATATTCAGATGCTTGATACATGCATCCTTGGAATCATGATATTCAGGTAAGTGCTGCAATAGTTAACCTGGTTCGCAAGTAATGGCAGATTATAGCATCGGTCAGTCTGGCATCATAAGACAGAATGCAGCCACAGGAACGGAGGAAACTTTCCTCACATTGGAAGGAAGTCACCAACCCTGCTTCACACCCAAGGTGTACATGGGTGTAGCTAGCTAGCCTATATAGCTACAAGTTCTTTGAAGCGCGCGCTATGAAAACGGATGTGGTTACAGCTTGAATTAGCAACAGTACTTTGCATAGTGCTGTTACCAGGTGCTGTTTCAAGTTGTCTCGATCCCCCTTACTTTCGTTGCTGCGTCCGTGAACATGGATATCCAACCGGTGGAGAAACAGCTAGAGGGTGGAGAATGCCTACCTCCCAACCGCAAGAGGTCACGGTCCCTTGAAGAGGCCATTCAACAAACACTGCTTTCAGAGCTCAAGTGAGCGGGGGTCATAGCTAAGTTTTTTTTTTAATCTCCCGTCATGACTAAAATGGGGGTAAGAGGCTTGTAAACTCCATCCGTAGTACTTGTTATTTATGGGCAAACCCACCTGGAAGGCAATCACCAATATTTTTTTGATCAAGTGCTTCATGGATGAGTTCACACGGCTTGTAGCTACTAGGCACTGGACTGGACTGCTGGACTCGCCCAAAATTGCAATTTCAGTGTAGGAGTACAGAAGCTAAACACTTATTCAGCCTATTAGTTCCCTAAACTTCCTCCCTTTGCCTGGTTTGGGCAGTCTGTAGAGGTCATAGGTCACGTGCATATTATATCAACAAAAAGAGTAGTTACACTCCTGGTAGGGGGAAATTTGTGCCGTATTATGTAATGTTACACTCCTGGTAGGGGAAAGATTGTGCCGCGTAATAATTAATTATTACACTCCTGGTAGGGGAAAGATTGTGCCGCGTAAATAATTAATTAATGTAGCTAAATAATCAGACCTCATAGCTCGCAGGAAAGGTCTACAGAGATTCTGACTACACCGTCGTGATTGCTATCATGCAGTTAGACAAACATATAATAATTGTGCTGAAACTCACCTTGGTGGTGGAGATACAAGCGCTTTTGTCGTGCCGTTGCTGCCATGTGTCGAGTGCTCTCTTCGACTTTCGTAGTCAGTACAGCTCTCACGAAAAGCCCACAAAGATTCTGACCACTCGGTCGTGATCGCTCCCGTTTACTGACGCTTATGTGCACAAACTCACTGTGCTGGCGAAGTTGTGAGCGATGTAATAATTTCCTTTGACCGCCATTGCCAGCGATCGACTAAAAACATGGTTGCCATGTGGCATGGAACGCTACGGTGAGTCAGAACCGGGGTTGCAATGCGGCTACCAGGAGTGCGGTTGCCCCTCGTTGATTAATTAATAAAAGTTTGACTACTTTGGAATGGCCTAGCTACAAAGATTCTGACTGCACTGCCATGATTGCCATGATGCAGTGACACAACCACAAAATAATTGTGCTGTATGCTCTTATGGTGGTATTTGGTTACATTTTGCTAACAGGATGTTTATGATGTTTCCTGTATTTTGAGTGCAGTTCTGTTTGTCACCTAGGTCATGTCAATATCTGTATGGTTTTCCTGTTGAGGTTGTTGTGCAGGATTGTACTGTTGGATCATTTGGTTTTGTAGGGGGTATTTACTTAAAGCACCTGTGAGCTGTATGTATAATAGTTAGACACCGAGACCAAGGGATCTACGCGATTTAGAAACCCGAAGGCCCTGGGCTGTAGCGCCCGAGCGCCAGCAAGGGCGCTACTAAGGGCCTGAGGGTTTCTAAATCGCGTAGATCCCATTGGTCGAGGTGTCTAACTATTTTAGACTATAGCAACGGTAGCTACATAGCAACAGTGTAGTTCACTTGGGATAGGCAGTCAGTAATGGCCGAGCGTCCCAGTCTTCTCGAGCTCCTAGGACAAGACGTCTTCGATGCGTTCTTCAACTTCGAGCAGCCGTCCCAGACTAGAGCTGAGAACGAGGTTGGGGGCGGAGCGCTAGCGAACGAGAATGAGCTACCAGAGTTGGGCGGGGTTGAGATCGATACACTTCTCGAGCAGGCTTTGGAGGCCTTCGAGAGTGAGAGCAAGCTACCAGTTGCAGAGCAGCAAGCACGACGTTTCGCAAAACCGAAGACCGAAGAAGAAGTAGCCAAGGCGCGGAAGGCCAGTATCCCTAAGAAAACTCTGGCTGACACCAAATATTGCGTTCGCCTCTGGAACGAGTGGAAGGGACAGAGAAACAGCACGAACACGGCTGAGGTTGTCCCTGAAGGTTTGGTAGATATGGCTGTAGTAAGCCTTCAACACTGGCTGAGTCGCTTCATCCTCGAAGTCCGCAAAAAGGATGGCAGTGAGTATCCAGCTAATACGCTGCACCATCTCTGTTGTGGGATCATGCGACATCTCAGGCTCAACGGTCGACCAGAGCTAGACTTCTTCAAGGACCCTACCTTCAGCGACTTCAGAGCCACCCTAGACTCAGAGATGAAACGGATCCAGTCTGCTGGTATAGGATCGAAACATCGACAAGCAGAGCCACTCACCGAGAAGGAGGAGGAGCTACTGTGGAGCACAGGACAGCTTGGACACCACACCCCGCAAGCCCTTGTGGACACTGTCTTCTTCATGTGTGGCATCTATTTCGCACTGCGGAGTGGGCATGAACACAGAGCTCTTCGCTTCCACCCTTCTCAGATTGAGCTTGTGGAGCGTCCTGATCAGAGAGCATTCCTTCGTTACACCGAAGACCTGTCCAAGAACAATCCAGGAGGACTAAAGGGGAGAACAAGGAAGCCTAAGGTCGTAACTCACCACGAGAGCTCAGACAACCCCAGCCGATGCTTTGCGACATTATACAAACTCTACATTAGCAAATGCCCTCAACTTCGTCCAAAGGAGGCATTCTACCTCAAGCCACTCAGGGCTCCGACTAACGACACTTGCTGGTACAGCTCACAACCGATGGGGCACTGCACGCTGGCAGGAACAGTGGCAAGACTGTGTAAAGCAGCAGGGATCACAGGCTACAGAACGAATCACTCCCTGAGAGCGACAACAGCCACACGTCTGTATCAAGCTGGCGTTGACGAGCAACTCATAATGGAGAGAACAGGGCATCACAGTGTTGACGGAGTTCGAAGCTACAAGCGAACCAGTGCAGAACAGCTTGAGAACATGTCAGATATCCTTGCACTAAGTAAGAAGCCAAGATGTGACGTCGACTACTCTCAACTGTGCTCTTCACGATCCGTTACAGCCGCCGCCCCAGTTAAGGAGTCAACTCATACCCAGAACACTCACCAGCAACTTGCATTTCATCCAGACAACCTCCAGCACATGTTTTCTTTCAACAGTTGTTCTGACGTCAACATTAACGTTCACATTCAGTAAGCTTTGTATGTGCATTGCTCATGTGTTACTCCCGTATCTATGTATCGTGAATAGCAACCACCAAATTAAATTTTAACCCCTATCTGGAGTGTTTATCACAAGCATGTTAGAAATACATGAGAACATTATTTTTACATGTCTACAATACATGAAAACAAGCATGTTCTACATTTCGAGTATTCTAAGTGCTTGTGGGGTGTATTCTAAGTGCTCCAGGATACACAAATGGAGTATTCTAAGTGCTCCAGGATACACAAATGGAGTATTCTAAGTGCTCCAAGGCAGACTCAGCAGTCTCTATGTAAAATAGAGACTGGAATTTAGCCAATCAAAATGCAGGATTACTACTAACTATAGTCTAAATTATCTTGTTGTTGAGTCGGTCGTCTTCATTCAGTTGTATATTCTCTTCTCATTGCTCATTCGTTGTCGTCTACTGCGCAAGCTCAGACCTAGTCTATCACATTGACTCTGTTTTGTTAGCATTTGCACACGATTTCGTACCTGTAAACGCGAAAATAAAGTTAAGGCAATTGAACTTTGACCCTCACCAATTATGTACTTGTAAAATGTTACCATGGTAATGCTCGTTAATAATAATCTACTCCAAACCAAGAATATAAGAATGAACGATTCTATCTGTACACAGTTCTCCTGACCATGAAGTGCAACAAATGGAGACCCAGTTAAGCCAGCCAGCTGAGGCACATGGAAGGCCTGTGGACAGTCACACACCCTCACCCACAAGTGAAAGAGACGGGCTAACTACTTGGATGGTGGCCTACTATGTTGTATGTCTGTTTGCAGTTGTGGCAGTCTGGGGTGTGATGCTACTACCACCCATTCTTACCTATTCCCTTCTCAGATCACCATTGCCGGTATGTGTACAGACTCTAGTTGCAGTGTGTAGCCATGTTGCTTTGCATATGGAGCTTATCTTTGTGCACATAAATTCCAGTGCTTAATAGAGTCTGGACCCTAGTCTTGTTCTCCTGTCATGCACACACACTATAGTGTACACACCATATGTGTTCAGATGCACTAGCGCAGAAGGTGTAAATGGTTGTAGCTGCCCACCGATGGCTTAGATGATGTGTGTTCCAAGTTTAGTGTTGCTCTCTTGTTTGGCTCTGAAGTTATTCTGATAAAGCTATAATCTCTACACTGCTCCCCGTTGGTTGTTTTTCGTGAAATTTCTGTGTTGAGGAAGCTCCAAGACCTTTCTGCAATTTTTGGTGTCATAGCTGCCTCAGGTGCTGAGGGTGTCATTAAATGTTGACCACATCTCACTGTCCTTGATCGCATGGATTTTGTTGAATGTTGGTGCGGACGGCTCTAAATACGTACTCTCTGGGGGCTACTAGAATGTGCAGGTCTTCTGGAGCACAGTTCAAAGTCCAGTGTTTGTAGGGTGTCGAAATGGAGCGTAATGTACATGATGTTGATGTATCAAGTTACTAGATGGAAAGACAAAGACATCACATGCAATGTTAATGAATGCACAGTGTGATTGTATGCATTACTTGAGCCTCCATTGTACAGCTGAGTCCAACTTGTTTCAGACACTCACCCAGTTGCTTGGCTAAATCACTCCTCATTACTGCTGCACGCTTTGAGTATAGCTCCAAGTACTAGCACAGAGATTGTGCAACTAAAAAACTATTTCTCTGCACATTCTCTTCATACACATGTAATGAGGGCCATGTCTAAACTCTTTGCCACCAATAATGCCTATGTGACGTGAGACTGAGCTTCATTATGGGCTAGGCTGTGAATAGCCCTTGCTTGGAGCCTGGTGGGCCATTTCTCGTAGTGGGCCAATAATACAGCCCTCTCACCTTATTGCTAAGCGCATTTGTGCGAGGCACTGAATGGGTGATCTATATACGTATGTATGTACGTATGTACATACGTACCAGAACACGTCACACTCAGGAATATTGATAGGAATCTTGTGGGTTTCCTGCCCACCAATTGAGTTTTATTTGCTACAAGTGCTCGATGGTACAAGAAGTACAACCTTGAGGCTCAGATCAGTGGACGACCACGCGGTGCCTCCTAGGGCTGGAGCAGCTACATAATTATACATGTAGTGAAACAGTCAGCGCAGTCGACATCTGTTTATACTGCAACGCCACGATATTCTCGATCGTGTAGCCAGAGGCTAGGGTACAAGTGAGTGGGGCCTTCAGGGCTTGCAGAAATAGAGCAGCTACGTGTGGAGTCGAACAGTGAGTTAATCGGCATGTTTATCTCAGCTCAAGCTCCACACTCTCAAATTCACACTAGCTAGATCGATCATACCTGTAAGCACATGGTTAGGTTACGCATGTGGTGTATGCGCGAGGCATGATCGACGCAGATACATATTCCTAGTACATATAGCCTCAAATTCCAGCCATTTTTTCCGTTAGAGCATTACCCAAGCACCTTGATCGAATTCTCATTAATGATGAATTTGCTAGGATGGCTGGGTGTTGTGTGAAGATTTGGACAAGAAAACCTTCTTTAAGGCTAGCTAACAGACAGACCTCCAATGTCTATGGTTGGTAAAAGCTATCACTACAGACTGCGTAATGACCACATGCATGCAGTACTTACAATGATGTCCCTGTGATGGACCAGATCACTGCCATAAGCAAGAATTGACCACTACCCCAACCAACACTTGATAGAACTACATTTACATCATTTGGTTCCCTCCAGGAACCCCGAGAAGAAGCCTACACTGTGAATTTAACAGGCACTACTCCAAACTGTTCGATGTACACCGAAGACATGGGTAAAACTATTATATTGCATTGATGCGGTATTTGGTACCTTAACAACCTTCCATATTTATGTGATAGTTGTTCACAGGTAAAATGAAAGCGGTTGGAGAAACTAATGTGGTCATTTGATTTGTACAGCAATAGTTACTGCAAGACCATTGAGTCCAGAATGCATGCAGTTGAGTAAGGGCCCAAGGGATTAAAATCACGTATAGTGGTTAAGGTATCTAGACTATAATTATATAGTTATGACTACAAACTAGAACGTCTGTTGGTTATGATCGAGGCATTGAGGCATTGAGCTAGTTCCTTGACCTTCACAAAAGTGTGAAATAGGGGGTGGAGCTATGTTGAGTGACTCACCTAGCTTTGAACTTGTCAGTTCCCTCACTTACGTAAGAAGATGCATGGCTACAATTAGTAGTAGGCAGTGCCATTGATACGGCTGGTGTGGCTATGGCCATACTGGCCTGGTTTGTGAAATGTGGGGGGCATGCATTTCTGTGATTCTAACTTGCATAGAGACAGATATTTGGTCTAGCAGCCACTCAAGACTTACATATAGCACTGTATTACAACTGACAACATCGACAGAGAACAGTTGAAAAATGAATGGGTGAAGATGCTGGGCTTCCTGATCGCTGAAAATGAACATTAGCTACTCCACTGCCTCTGCTTAATACCAGCCCCCACCGTACCAGTCAAAACTGGTTGCCTCCAGCCCTGATAATCTAGAGTGCAGTAGCTAGCTAGTTTGGAGTGTAGCTAGCTCAGCAATTGCTATGGAGCCAGAAGCTCTACTGTAATTGATCGTTGCTATATGGCTGCCTTGCTGTGTTGACCAATGGAGCTGAAAGATACACTTGCAAGTAGTTCCAAGTCCCTGAGTAGTCTCGAGACCAGCCGCATTTTACGTCCGGTGGGGAGGGGGAAAATACGCCTGGTACGTTACACCATGTTTTCGTTCTGTCTGCTAGAATCTTGGCAGAACCAATGAGAATGCAGTATTCATGTGACTGCACCAAAATAACGTGACTTGACGTCATGATGTCGGAGTGTCATGAAAAAAG
The DNA here is from genome assembly GCA_963931865.1 of Axinella damicornis. Classification (NCBI taxonomy): domain Eukaryota; kingdom Metazoa; phylum Porifera; class Demospongiae; order Axinellida; family Axinellidae; genus Axinella; species Axinella damicornis. The sequence continues at coordinate 5,379,367 of OZ007505.1, read as the reverse complement.
AACGGTTACCCGGTGATACTACGTCTGCAAAAGAAACGTTTTCTAAGACAAGTACTGAAGTGATGAAAACAGCTGGGATACGCTGGTGTGTGTCGTGCCTCAGGGCCTATAGCGTCAGCTGGGAGCAAGGCATCTACATGTACGGCATTTTGAAACATTGCAGCCAGAATGGACGTCTCTTGTTGAAACACTATAAAGTTACCTCCAGCAACTTGAAGCAAGCGATGCAGGTAGCCGTATAGCTAGCTATAGAAGTTTGTTGTGGTCACGATAATCGCTTGTTACCTAGGCATGGTTTGTGCATTCCATGCTGGTACGGAAACGTGCTACCAGACGTATTTTTCCCAGATGTAATAGTATAGCTGGTCTCAAGACTAGTCCCTGAGTACATGCTTACAGACAGAAGATATACTTGTAGGTCTGGACAAGATTTAGAAACTTGTAATTTACCAATTGCATTTCACTGCACTAATGTATACTAGCTCAGACTGTAGCCCACATTGCTGTTAATCATTGTTGATGATTCTTCCACTTTGTCTAGAATCAAGTGGGATTTCACAACTGAATGAGAGTGGTCTAGCTGCACCGTCCACTCCTGGTAACTGCAGTACTACAGGCTCAAACTACACCAGGGAATGCAGTGATGGGTTCTATCTGCATAGAGAGCTGGACTCCTGCAGACCTCAGTGTGGCATCTGGGAGCCCAGCAGGTCTTCAATTGCTTTGGAAACTTTAGTGTACATAGCAACAAGCATTTCCCTATTGCTTGGAAGTGCATTTCTAGTCATCGCAGCTCTTCAGTGGAAGAAAATGTAAGTCTGCTACAAGCACCAGAGTACTTGCCATGATGCCATACTATTGCAGTATAGTATAGTGTATAACTGTAGGTGTACATATCCACAGAGAATATCTGATGAAGAACATTACAAGGTTGTGTAGTTATGTGACCACCCTGCAAAGCCCACCAATTCATGTACTGCATGTCCACAGGTCATAGTACTTGACAGTATTGGAAGGAAGATTTCTTCCGCTCTTGAGATTTATCAAGAGTGCTTATTTGTGTGCTATAACTCCCAAAGTGTATCCATTGTATAGTTTAGTAGACTACACCATGCATGTGGGCATAGCAAGATGACTTGCCACACGTATTGGTCATCCTGAGTCAGCAGGTGCAATCCAGCATCAGTGATGTGATTCAGAATCATGCCTAACCATTCAGAATCATCTTTCTCTCACCCCGTGGATAGCTGGCTCCGCTCTGACAATGACACATGCAATGCTGTCTGGAAATAGCGTCAGGTCATAGCATACTTGTTAATAAAGGGGAGGGGGAAAATGGACGTCCACTGCATTGTGCAGACGCAAGTGCAATCACAGTCCTGTTAGCTACAACTCACTGGTCAGGTTAACTGACATTTCAGAATCATGCCCCAAGTCTCGCCCTGTGGATAACTGCATGATTCCGCCCTGACAACGTCACGGCATTTCTCTCATGCAGTGCAGCCTGCGAGATTTACACTATAAATAGTAATTAAAGAACTATTACTCTTGTATCTATACTCATGCAGTCTCATGCATAATACATATGTCCACAACTGGAAGGAGGGTCTATTATACGTACGTAGAAATGAGTATGCAAGATGGCATAGTGACAAATATTGTTGTCATGTTTTCAACTGTCAGGGCCAGCAACATTACCTAGCACTAGAGCTCAAGCATGGGCAGCCTAATGAATCAGTTCTTGCCTGCATGTATGCTTAAGTGGTGAGAGTTTTGGAATTGCTGTTAGGGTTATTGAGATAATTGACGTCTTTCTGCCTCTGTAGGTTAGCATTCCCTTCAATATTTTGGATTTTCTTCACTATCACTATCATTCTCATTGGTAAGAATTCAAGTACATGAAGTTCATTGACTGTCCTACTGACAGCTTGAGTATCAGTCTGATGTTGTGTGTGTTCCTTCATGCAGAATTGTTGTGGGTACTTGGACTAAACAATCAGGACTGGTTCTGCACTTCAGTGGATTTAATAGAAAATATCCTCAATGCATCTCCCTATTGCAATCTGTCAGGTAATGAAGTACTAGTTATGAATTGCCATTCCCATGCAAGTTACTCCGACTGATGTGGGATAGTGGTAGTTGGTCCTAATCTCCTAACTACAAGTCTGTGCTATGTTTGGCAATCTGATCATGCTGTCTTTGCTAATTCAATTTCCTTCAGACTTTGTTATTTTATTTCTGGGATCTGCCCTTCTGCTACAATTTGCCCCATGTCTCTAACGAGTGATCGTCTTTATTTTAAATGAATGAATGCCCACCAGTTTAATGCTACATGGCGCTGGGAGTTGGAAACACTCACGTGTATTTAGTTGGAGTTTATTGAAACTCTCTGGGGTGGCCATTATTTACTATCAACCAAATTGTCACCCAGTGTACAAACCACTCATGCTGAATGCTTTGCTGCTGTCAACAACTAACCTTGTTCCAGGCCTTCTCACCCCATGCAGCATTCGTCACTTTGCAGTGTACTCTGGCATATTGTACCTGATATAGCAGTAAACCATGCATGTTCTCATTCCATGTAGGTATTCTTCAAACCTACCTTTCTCTGCATCTGATTCTATTGGCACTCTTCTTTATTGTCCTTCTCTTCTGGGCGGTGATGTTCCCCTTCCGTTACCGAACCTTTAAGAATGCGGGGCGTTTCAAATATGTCTACACTGCAATGGTGATAACTGGCATTCTCCTACCGTGTGTGCCTCCTATTATCAACCTGGCATTCGAGTATGGAATAACAAACATTCCAACCACTTGGTGTGTAGCAGCTACCCAGGGAGTGGCTCTCTATACACAATCTCTACCTGAAACCATTAGTGGTGCTGTAATGGGAACTCTGCTGGTGCTTGTCTTCTTGAATATTCTAAAGGTACTTATAGAACTAAATATTTACCCTGCGCACACATGTGCAAAGCAGGGTTAAGCAGTCGGTTTTATCCGTCCCTCAGTCATCATGTCTGTAATCCCTGAAATCACACAATCTACACAGTTAAACGATTGCTAAACCCGACAATTGCATTGCAATCCAAAACTAGAGGTGTTCATAGAACACATCACATACCCTGCGCGGAACATCTACAGGATACAGTGCAGCTACAATCGACGTGACATCTCTGCCGATGCGCATCGAACCTCGCATCGAACAGGTGCTGCTGGTCGATGCCATCAGAGTCTGCCCAGGTGCAGAGACCTGGGGCCATGATTCACCAGCTACCAGGAATGTGGTTTCCACTTGTAATGTGATAGCGATCTTGAATTTAACTACTGCACAAAACATTGTTTATTCTTTTTTTTACATGCATGTGTCTCCTCACACAGCATTCAAAGAAGGCTACGAAGAGTAATTGGGCGATGCATTTGACCACAAAGCAGAAGGGGCTCCCCTTTTTTATGTTGTTTGTAGTTATAATTAATTGTACTAACTCAACAACAATTGCTTACACATCAGCGACAATAAATACATTGCAACAGATTCTTCAGGACTACTTTCGATGTGAGAGTGCAGGCAGGCAGATGAACTGTAGTGATGAAGAAGTGATTAATGCACTATACACTGCTCGAGCATTGTATACCACAATCGCTGTTCTGAGCTCTTTGTTTCCAATAATTGCCCTGTTTTTCGGTATAGATATCAAAGAACTCAAAAGGGCCTGTAAGCAAATAAATGCTATGTTTCACAGCAAGTGCTTGTGTCAGCAAACTTAGAAGTGATCATTGATTATTGTGTACTCACTAGACAAGACTCATTAGTAGTCATTAAAGTGTACTGTGTTGTATACCTGCCATGAATGTTGCTATAATTATGTGTGAAGGGATTATATGAAAACGGAAATGAGCTGTAGTACTATGAACCCTTGCATAGCACTGATAGATAGTCATATATGCCTGTGCCCAACAACACAGGTCTCAATATGGCAACTTGCTACATTTCTATAAGAGAAACAAGTCAATTACCTTGGAGAAAGAAACAAAAATAAAGAACTAGAAAGAAAAATTTAAAACAAGCCTAGCAGATAAAATGGCATGCCTACAGGTACATAGGACATCTATAGACATCATTGGGATAACTTAACTGCTATATACTGTACAATTGTACAGTATATAGCAGTTAAATTATCCCAATGATGTCTATAGATGTCCTATGTACCTGTAGGGCTTCTCGTCATGCAGACCAGGAAGTGCCTTAAAAGGGCTAATTAGGGGCATGTTTGTATATAGGGAAACTGGTCAGGTTTTTGGTGCCCCTCCCACCACCACCACCAAAGGGGGGATTCCGAACACCCCACCCCCCTAGCCTTTGGCCAGCGGGGGGAGGGGGCACATGCAGCCCCCCCCTTGCATTTTTTATTCATAGACCCGACTGAGCATGAGCTAGGGGGTCTCAACTTCAAGAAAACATGCAGGTTGATGGTATACGATGTGGCAGCATGCAGCCTGATCTGGTTCAAGCTTAGTGGCAAATCTGACTGACATCCACCTTTGAACCCTGATTGCTGAACTTGTGGGTGGTCATGAATATTATTAACAGTACTGCCAGAGCTGAGTGGGTGTAGTCAGATTCATTATTACTTGCATGGGATGGCTGAGTGCATGCTGAATATGGCAAGCTGTGTAAGGATGAGTGAGTATTCTTGAGTAGTCCCGACTTACATAGCCAGTCATGGTAAGCAGATTCATGAGCAGCCAAGCAAAACCCCTTTTGAGGATCTACTTGAAGGCTATAAATACGTTTGACACCCTACCATGCAAAAGTGAGGAGTTGGTTGTTGCACTGCACGTGCACATTGCAAATGAGACGTATGTACGTGGGGGGGGGGGGGGGGGGGGGATCCTGGGTGAAAATCTGGCTGACATCCACTTTTGACTTCCAATTGCTGGGCTTGTGGGTGGTCAATGAATATCATTAATGGTATTGCCAGAGGTGCTCTCCATGTGTGCTAGCCCCACCAAGCCCCTGAGGGGCGTATGATGTGTGAGAGGAGCACCTACAAAGGTGGTCTGCGCTGAATGCATGAAAATGTGGTTTCGTAGGGAAAGAACTCCATATCGTGACCCCATTCAACTTACTAATGCTGCACTACAAAAATAATAAAACTGCAAATTAACTGTATGATTATAATTTTGCTGAAGGAATCCACAATAGTACACTCATGATAATATAGCATATACAACGTTTCACTTCATAACATTGACCTTGACCTCAGGAAGGTGAGGTATTGCTCCACGTATCCCTCAGGGAGCTCACCTAGTGCGACCCCATGTGGTGACAGCACTACTCTGGTTTGGTCACTGCTGTAAACATGTGACCGAGGCCAACCACCAAATGTTGGTAACAGCAGGTCCAGTGGGCATAACACGGCATCACTCGGTGCCTTCTGCGAGAGCTCGCTCCTGAATTGACCATAACCTGAAATGTATGTGGACATTTGTACCGTCAAACTCATACAAGAAACCTGTTGGGGAATAATTATATTGATTGTGTAGTATTTGTAGGGATGGGAATGCCCAGTCCATTTTCAACCACTTTCATTCAGTTCACTGGTTGCGATGCTTGCATCACTATCATCATGTTCAGAGATAACTTACTAAGCCCTATGAAGCATAGTGCAATGGGATTACTGAGCTTACTCAATCATTGAACAGTGCCAAACGGCATAGCTATGGGAAAAAGTCCTGCACAACTAAAAGCAGGGTCTAGACCACGTCTAGACTAACCATGGACATAAAAGTGAAACGCTGCTTGAAGTTACTATGAAGAACACAGTCAACCACTCACCACATGTATTCATTTCAGTGATCTTCTTCAAGGTCTCTGCTAGCATGCTGAACTTCACAGGAGTGATGCTGTTCACCAGGTGGAATATCTTCTGGCCACCACTGGACTGTTGCCCTGTGCATATAAGAATTTAATGCTAGTCACCAGCAGAAACATATTTTAGAGAGGGCAGAAACAAATTTAACAACTTAACAGCCTGAGAATGATATTGTAGTACTTGCTCCACACCTCCTTCATGTTCATGATCCAAGCTCAGCAGGACAACAGCCTTGGCCACCTGATCCACAGGCACCCAGTAGATTTCCTTCTCATCACATCCCGCCCCCACAGGGTAGACACCTAGCTTTGCCAACCCCCTGACTAGCCAGCAAACCCAGTCACGCATATTAGCATGCCCTGTGACCGAGTGAGGTCCAATCAAGCCTGGCCTATATACAGTGAAAGAGAGACAGGACTGGGTTAGGGTTAGGATTAAAGCCTATGCACACACCATATTCAGTTGTTTGATACATATATAAACTGGTAACTGATTGATGTGGTGAGACCTGCTAACAAAGAGTGGCTGTGTGTGGTATATATGTTGTACCTGGAAACATTCCCAGCCAATGTACCACCACCAATGGCTTGCAAGACCAGGCTCTCCGACACCCATTTCGACTGAGCGTATCCTGACATAGCATGCAGCCTGGAACAAGGGACAGAGAGTTCTCTGTATAACTCTGATTAGCGACTCCTTGTGTACACACTTTCAAATCTCACAGAGCAAGGAACTTGGTACATGTTATCAGATGAACAGTGAAACTACGTGGTACAATACCACCTGGCAGGCAGCAGTTAAGCAAGAAGTGTCATACATCCTGCTGCTCTGAGCCTGAGAAATAGTGAAGCTATACACACACCAATTCACTCACCACACACACAATGAAATCACTCAACTACACTTTACACACTCTCAAACACAAATGGACTATCTGTACCTACCTGTCACAAGAGGGAGGTGTGTCCTCCCTAATGATTTCACTGGGAGAGCATGGTACAAACACACCAATGGTGGAAACATAGTGGAGGAACTTGGGTCTTCCAGTGCAAGCAACCCTCATCACTTCCTTGGTACTCTCCACATTGGCACACTTCAGGGCTGGACAAAGGATGTATGACATCCGTGGAATTTTCAAGCTTGGGACAGATACCAATACAGGGGGGCTCCTTTGTATCAACCTAGCTGTGCCTACCTTATAGATCAGAGGCATGGGCTGATTGCTGTTCCCATGCATGCAAAGATACACATGTACATATTTCTAACTTGGTGAGTTGGTCATTGTTGAGCACCATTCTCACAATTATATACCTGCATACGGCAGCACTGCGTTAACAATGGCACCGTTGTGAATGATGACATCAACATCTGAACACAGAGTAGAGTACTCCGCATCCCCCAGTCCCAACTTTGGCAATGACAAGTCTCCCTCCATGACAACTATCCTCCCAGTTTGCAGATCCTCTAGGGAATGGTGGGTGCTAGGAAACTCCGAGTGGAGGTTCATCAACAGCTCAAGGACCCTCTCCTCTGCCGACTGTTCTGGAGGTCAGGAGACCAATACACAATGCACAAGAACGAGGCAAACATGTACATGGTAAGAATCCTATATTGTGTATAAACTACCTACTATACAAGTGTCCCCTGGCATTGCTTTCCCTCTGCTATTAATTTTACCTGCATACTCCTTTCATGTTATACAATTATGGCAATAAAAGTGGTTGCAGGGAGAACTCACTTCCTTTCCTCCTCACCAGACAGTACACCTTGCAACATTTCAGCAGTAGCTCCACCAAGATGAATTGTCCAAGGAAGCCAGTTGCACCTGTTAAAAACACCACCATTTCCCTAGCATTGCATTTCTTAGTACTGTTTGATGACTTATGCTGACACTGCTCAAGACCAACATCTTTCAGTGAGATTTCATCTTCCCACTTCACTGCATGTCCGGCAACAGTTTGGTGTTGTCGTACTGTGCCCTTGATGCCGGCTCCAGTTGAATGTTGCTGACCAATATGGGTTTCTCCAACCAGATAGTTCACCTGCTGCTCCCCAATGATTTCAAGTATATCGCATAGCGGTTGCTTCAGGATTGCCTCCACAGATACATGTGCATGGAGGTGCTCCTCAACAAGAGCAGAGAGCCTCATGGCAGCGAGGGAATCACCACCCAGCTGGCTAAAAGTGGCTGCTTGAAAGCCTTCTTGTGTCAAACGGGAGGTACCCTTTCCTTGTTTGGCTGTCGGAGAGGCATCACTTCGATCCATGCTCATGAGTTGCTGGAGTTGTTCCAGAACAGAGACTTCAAATGGCCTATGGCAAACAAATTTGGAGCACAATTGTGCTGATGCCACATCCATGCATGTACCAATCAGGTAACACAATGATTAGCGACCATTTTGGTTTCATTAACACCATTCAGGCCTACAGTAACACACCCACACGTTGATACCACCCCAGCACTGCACATCAGAAATGGTACCTGTCTCTCTGCTGTGCAGTCATTTCATGATACACCCCCTCGAGCATCACCCGGTACTTAGCTTCCAGCTTGGGCCGACATTGCTTCAGTGTAGACGTAAGCAGGCCATTTTCGATGGAGAAAGGCTCCGGCTCAACCACCACCCCAACTGGAACTTCCCAACCCTGCAAGCCACTGGATTTTGCTATGGAGCCAATCTCCCAAAGAAGGAGTTTCCTCACTTCTGGGTCCTGGCATATGTCACTGATACTGGGACAGGAGGAGGAGTGATCTGCTAAAACAATGAGGGCAAGATTCATGTTATAGAAGAAAAGACATGTAAGTAAGAGCTACGTAAGTATTACGTTTTATGCCTTCATGAAGTCACAATGTAGAGATCATGTTGAAGGCTGCCAGTGAGACTTGTTAACTCAATCCATCCTGCAAATCACTATGTGTCCAGTTGGACATTTAATGCTCAGCAGTATCCTAGTACAGGTGATTCTATGGTTTCTTATAACTGTACTGTACTGCAGTGCTTTGCCTTCTGCTGGCATGTTTGTGCTCACTGCATAGGAACATCCACAATTGAAAAGGACTATTCAAGCCATCAATCTGGAATCCAGCTGTCAATGTTCACTTGCCCACCTGTAGCATGCATTCCCTACCATATATGTATGCCCACCCACACACACACACACCTGACAGGTGTTCTCTCTTCCACAACTGCTCTAACCATTCACGCACGGGGACCACCACTGCCACCACATTGCTCTGCAAGCTGTTGCCATAGACATACATTTGTTCTATGAGAGAGCTCTTGTTCACGTACAACACCTCCAGTCGCTCTGGTGCTACAAACTCCCCCTGTGCCAACTTAAAGATGTTCTTCTTACGATCGATTATCACCACATGTCCGACAGAGTCCACAGTCCCAATGTCCCCGGTGCGAAAGTACCCATCAACAAACTTCTCAGCGGTCTCCTCTGGGTTCTTGTAGTAGCCGTCAATCATTGTCGGAGATTTCACACAAATCTCTCCCCTTGGAGGATTGTCACTTGTGAAGTATCCCATTTCAGGGACGTCCATCAACTTGACATCGGTGCGAAGTAGGACGGTACCGTTGCTAGTAATGCCACCGACCTGTGTTATGTGAGTGTGTAGGAGTGTGCGTGGGTGTGTGCATGCGTAGGGGGTGTAGGAGTGGGTGTGTACATACCGGGTGTGCTGAGGGAAAGTGGCTATATACATGCAAATTCTACAGCTGAAACTTTCACAATGTGTGATACAGTCTGATTGGAGGTAATATTATTAGTGATGCACTGATAATCGGATCGGTTATCGGCATTGGGCCATTAATCACCTTTCTGGGGAGTATCAGTATCGGTAAATTCTGTTGATAATTCGGCTGAAAAATGGATTGCATAACCACATGCTAGCATTGTCAGTACAGTGATAGTTGCAGGATAAGTTGAGGGAAGAAGCCGCTAATTTGGGAGTTTTATTCACTCAGAGAATTCCAAAGTTTGCTGTTTGCAGTGCTTGTGGCCAAAATATTTCACGAGGTGAGACAAACACGAGAACCTACAGTATCGGATCGGTTATCGGTATTGGCAGATATCTGTTGGTATAATCATCGGTAAAAGCCCATATCAGTACATCATGCACTAGAGGTAAGTGTGGGCCAGGACAATACTGCAATGTTTACCCAACACACACCTCGGTGGCTCCATATCCCTCTGACATGATCCCCCTGAAGCAGTGCATCATGAACTGCTTCACCTGGTCCCCAGTGGGAGCGCCTCCTGTTGTGATTAGCTGCTCCCGCCCACCCAGGACTGAACGAAATTCCTTCATCACTAACTCCTTTATCTCCCTTGGGACGACACCGGGGTTGAAATCAGCAGGAGTGGCAGGCTTGAGAGGATCTGACGTATTTCTCAACACAGGATTGTGAGTGGCTGTTGATCCAGATTCTGATGAGCGAAGTGTGTTAGTAATGGCATCATCCTGCAAATCATCACTAGGCTGCTGAAGCATTGATACTGGGACTGGAAGGTCAGTTAGCTCAGGAACTGTTACAGCATCCTTCATTGTACTGCTCCCTTCCTTTTGGCTGCTACCAGGATGCCCTGTTCCAGACATCACATGTCTAGGTTCCAATTCTTCGGCTTTCAACTTCTCTCTTGGTTCAGATTCAACCTCACATCCAGTAGGCCCCGTCATGAGTTCCCCATCTGTGACCACACCGCTACCATTGCTGTCACTGCCCTGCCCACTTTGCTTGTTGCCTCGCCCACCCTCCTCAGCAAGGTGCCTGGTGTAGGCCTCGTAGAGTTTGTGTAGGTACTGGTTGTACAGCATCGTCCAAAGACGAGGGGTGCTCGCTATGACAGTCGGCCGCACGAGAGCAAAGTCCTCAAGGAGCTAAGGATGACAGGGAAAAGAGAAGTTGCATTTGTTTGTCACAGTTGGGCACCAGCAGTGAGACAAAGGGACTTTACTGCCATGCCCAGGTTCACAGAAAATCTACATAGATGCCATGCACTGACAAAACAATTTTTGGAAAACCAATAACAATGTGGTTGCAGAGCAAGCTAGACAAGAAGACAACCATACAACTCCACAGCAGGTCCCTGGCCAGGAGTGTGGTTGATATTCAGCCTCCACAAAAACACACCGTAACTTCTTAATTTCCTGGAATCAAGCCTGATAACTCAGGACACATTTGTTAGGCACTAGCTGATTCCCAGCTGGCTGCCTTTATCCCACAGCCTTCTACACTGCTGATATGGAGTGGGGTCCACTGCAGAAAACAGGACTACGGCCTGGGTACATTGACAGTACAAGCCTATGAGGACACTCTATAATTATTATATCCGTCACTGCAGTGTTTGGCACAAATATTGGCGCAATGAAGCAGGCTTAAAAACACAGCTTTTTCTGTGAAAGAATGAATGAGTGCTACGATGTTTCGGTTACCCATCCAGTAGTACCTACGTATATACTGCAAGTGACTCCACTGTAACTTAAGCACGTCTTAATCATCGACATGCACTCACATGTTCCATGGACCCTCGGTAGAATCCCACTTTCCCTCCATTGCCCAGGGTAACATGGACACTATTCCGTTCCAGATTGTGGGAGGGGGGATGAAAGGATAACCACACACGCCTGAAGCCAGATGAGAAGCCCTGTGGGCGAGGGTGGGAGCAGGAAGGGGCAGGGTGGTAGGGGGCGAGGCAGCAGAGAGAGTTGCAGAGGGGGGGGGGGGGGGGGGGGGGGTGGAGGAAGAAGATGGGACTACCATGGTACACATGACTATGCAGGATTCAATACGTACCTTAAGGGTGAGGGGACCCATGTTTGAGAATGTGGCTAGTATTTCAAGTTGCTAGTTTTGGGTAGATAGCATCAAGAAACTCAGAAGTGAAACCAAGAAGTTTGTGGATCTATAAACTGTTAGTACTTGAACCGGATCACTCATATAAGGGGTGACAAGAAAGTCCTCTTCCTAATAGTCTTACACGACTTATCCTGGCATTCCACGTGCTCCTAGTGAAGATGCATCCTTTTGGCTTCCCTGTGCTGCCACTGGTGAAGGATATGGTGTACACAGAGGTAGGGTCAAACCTGTATGTGTGTGTGTGTGTGTGTAGGCATGTAGTGTGTGTATGTGTGTTATGCATGAGTGTGTGGATGTGTGTGTGTTTGTGTATGTGTTAAGATGGCTACAGAAAATAATTCAGTACGATGAGCACCACACCCACTCATTAATGACATTCTAGATAGTGAAGCAGGAAATAGACCTTATTCCGCAAAAATGAAATTCCAGGTTTCCGTTGCTATGACAACAAAAAACCCTTGTACCCATTGGTCACCATGCCGATAGGCTGCATCCCAGATTCGAAGTTAATAGGATGTATAGTGTCCAAGTTATGGCCTCCCAAAATTCAATTGAAGCCCATGATTATATACAATTTTCTACTGCAGGCGCCTCCAGTAGAAAAATTCTTACATCTGCATGGGCTTCAATGGGGAAATTCTGAAGTTCGAGGCTGTAACTCGGACACTATACATCCTATTTACTTCAAATCTGGGATGTAGCCTATCTGCATGGTGACCAATGGGTACAAGGGGTTGTTGTTGTCATAGCAATGGAAACCTGGAATTTCATTTTTGCGGAATAAGGTCTATTGGGCTTCAATGTGGGCTGACTGTAACAACGATGCCACACCCCCACAATCTCATGCTTACTAGCTATGGTATCAATCACTCACTTTGGCTTGCTCAAATCAAATGGATTCTCCTTTCCAGCTGCACTCACATCAGAGAACCATACCACCTTCACAACATCTGAGACCAACTCCTGCTCCTGTGAAGAAGATAGTGAGAATGCAAGGAAATGAGTTTTTGGTAGCAGTACGCTTACAGTTTAGTGAGACGTTTTAGTTACAACATCATACTTCCATGTTGGAGCATGGAAAAGTGGTGAGGAAATGACCCTGGGGATGATTGAGGCTAGGGAGAGCCTGGAATGTGGCTGGGAAGGGCCTGGGAATGAGGGTAGTGAAGGCCTGGGAATGAGGGTAGTGAAGGCCTGGAAACAAGGCTAGCGAGGGCAAGGGAATGAGGCTAGGAAGGGCTTGGGTACGAGGGTCGGGAGGGCCTGGGAATGAGGCTCTCCATCGTCTCATTCTCCCTAGCCCCGTTCCCAGGCCCTCCCTAGCCTCATTCCTAGGCCCTCCATAGCCTCATTCCAAGGTCCTCCATAGCCTCATTCCTAGGCCCTCCATAGCCTCATTCCAAGGTCCTCCATAGCCTCATTCCAAGGTCCTCCATAGCCTCATTCCTAGGCCCTCCATAGCCTCATTCCAAGGTCCTCCATAGCCTCATTCCTAGGCCCTCCATAGCCTCATTCCTAGGCCCTCCATAGCCTCATTCCCAGGCTAGGGAGGGGGCTGAGAATGATGCTATGGAGTGCCTGGGAACGAGGCTAGTGAGGCCTGAGAATGTGGCTGGGCCTGGGAATGAGGCTAGGGAGAGCCTGGGAATGGGGCTATATGGAAGACTGCTAGTGAGGGTCTAGAATTACTGAGGATTTCAGGTTGCTTGTCCATTCAAGAAATTAGCGCATGCGCATACGTATGGCCACGGAAACTGCCTTTGTACTTGAAGTCTAAGCTAGGTGGAAATTGCTGGGTTCGTTCGAACGATTGTGTGTTCGTTTACGGTACAGCAAGACAGCTATGCCATATAAACAGCGAAGGCGCACACCGCGCACCCTCTCACCAGTGCGCATGCGCCGAAAATTTGAAATGGATCTTGGACAAGCAACCTGAAAAATCCTCAGTAGGCTAGATAAAGGCTAGTGAGATTGTGGGAAGGAGGTTAGGGGCACGGTCCAGGAATGAGAGTGCTTGGAAATGAGGCCAGAAGAAAGAGTGTGGGTGTACACTTAGAAAGGGCCTCAGTGTGATGCTACTCAATGAACACTCACAATATGTGCTTCGGGGTTATCCATCACTACTAGAGTCCTCACGCTGGAGCAGTCAGGGAGGAGGGGGAGAAGGAACTCAGACGTTTCCCTCGAGCACACAATGAGGCAAATCTCTGCCTGGTTCAGAATGTACTTCACAGTCTCACTGTCAGCATTGGCACCCAGAGGAACCTATGTAGCAGGTGGAGGGATGGAAAACGTTCCTTGCAAATGCAAACATGTCACTTGCTCCTGCATTCGGGGGGGGGGGGGGGGGGGGGGGGGGCATGCCTATACGCCCTAGTTACTAACGCCCTAGTTACTAAAAGCTGGAAAGCAGTAACAGGGCAGTGGAAAGTGTTAAGTTGCCACAACAGCCCTTCTTGGCGTCTGAAATGCTAGTGAAACATTGTTTCTAAGTGCCAGTATTTTGCATATACTCCTCCCATATAATTTTTCCTTGATCCACCCCTGATTGCAATTACAATCCACTGAAAATGCTGATTCATTCTGCTCAAATCGGCAACTTAGCGCCCATCCAGGGTTCAGTTTACTAACAATACCCATGTGACACAGCAGCAAATCCCATAGAGTATGTGGAGACTTAGCCTCGTTCCCAGGCTCTCCCACACGAGAACTGTAAGCGACAAAAAGCTGGGCGACGGACTGGGAACAAGGCTAGTGGAGACTCACAGTTGGTATTCCCAGCAGCAGGCAGGCGAAGTCAGTTATGTACCACTCAGGCCGTGTGACAGAGCACATGGACACCATGGGGGAGGGATGGCCGGTTAGGAGTTTCCTCAAGCCCGCTGCAAAGTTCCTGATCTGGTCGTACACTTCACCAAAGGTGATGTAGTCACAGGTGTGGGTCAGGTTGCTGTGGCAACCAAAAGCTGGACGGCCTGAGTAGTAGCTGCAATGAACATACATACACATAAACACATTGTATGTGCAAGTATGTTCTGTTATGACAGAATGGTAGGTATATACCCTCATTCCGAGTCCCTTCTCATCCATACCCTCATTCCGAGTCCCTTCTCATCCATACCCTCATTCCGAGTCCCTTCTCATCCATACCCTCATTCCGAGTCCCTTCTCATCCATACCCTCATTCCAAGTCCCTTCTCATTCATACCCTCATTCCGAGTCCCTTCTCATCCATAGAAAAGCAACATTGAACATTAATTGCTCATGACAAAGAGTTTCACTATTTGGAGCAGCTATTCATAGTTGCTATAGTTATTTGTGTACATATATGTATGGCCACTATTATCTAGCCTTCTAACCCCACACCCCAGCGTTTGTCACTTGCAGTACTAACCCCTGCATTAGTACTGCAAGCGGGTGAGAAGGCCTGGGAACAAGGCTAGCTATTATCCACTCATTCCCCTATCTGCATCTTCCCTAATCTATGTATCTATGCATCCAATGATCAACCCACTGGAACATGTTCCTGATGGTGTCCTCCAACCTCTCGGCCTTGACCTTGGTGGACAGTCGGATATCGGACATCCTCTCCTCTGTGAATGTGTGCAGGGGGCCACACTCTTGTGCGTGCTCCTCCGCTGCTCCCCTCGTGTGGCACCCCTCACACAGGTCATAGCTGGCACCACACTCGGTACAGTTGTAGCGACTCTGGCCATCCTGAATGCACAGAAGTGGGCAGTAAGTACGGGGAGCCTCTTGTACTCTGCTTCAAGATGGCATGCACCTGGAGTGGTTTGTAATTATTCGCTTACAACTATTTCTGCCAAGCACTTGTCACAGCGGTAGAACACTTCAACCACATCATCCTGTTTATTTTTAGGTGGCTTTTTTAACCACCTGGTGAACCACTTTGAAAAGGGCATACCGAGATCACCTACGATAAACAGAATACACAATGTCATGTATAACCATTGCCTGTTGGGTGAAAACAGAAATGACAGTGCAATACTATTGAATACTGGTTTACATCATTTCTGTTGCTGGAGCTGCTGATCAGATTAGCCTCATTCCCAGGCCTCCACGCCTAGCTTTTGTTGCTTGCAGTATGAAAAGCGATAAAAGCTGCGTGGGCGTGGAGAACTGGGAACGAGGCTAGATCAGATATTGCATGCACTAAATAATGAAGTGTGTCACTCTCAGGAAGGCACTGTAGGCAAGAATTCGATCATTTAATTTTGTTTTTCACCTGAGCTTCGTTGGGGGGGGGGGGGGGGGGGGGGGGGGGGGGGGGGGGAATTAGTATGCTTGCTTTGATTCAACACTTGGCTGGTTACTGGTTCGTCTTCAAGCCATTTTCTAGTAGCTTCTGGAGCAAACAATACTATTGCATCCTCAACCATAATTTTCTCGGCAATCAACTTTCCACCACGCATCAGTCGGTCTAGTCTCATGGCCAGACATTACATTCCGCCCCAAGGACGGGGAAAATTGTCTGGGAATGAGACTAGGGTAAAGCCCTAGCTGTAATGGATCACATCTGAGAGTCCTGTGTGAAGACATGCACTAAATAATGAGGTCCCACTATACTCAAACAGTGTGTTGCTCTCAGGTAGGCACTGTAGGCAGGAATTCATTACTTTTTCACCTGAGCTTTGTTGGGGGGGAGGGGGGGAGGGGGGGGGGGGGGGATTAGTAAGCTTGCTTTGATTGAGACTAGGGTATAGTCCTACGACTCAGGACTCTCAGGCCAGGTAGACCTAGTTTGGTTCCCAGACCCTTCGCCCGCCCCGCCCTCCCCGGAAACGAAACGCAGAAGAGTCTGGGAACCAAACTAAGGTAGACCAGCCACTGGCTGATGAGACATTCCTGTCGAAAATTAAAATTTATCTATCTATCTATCTATCTATTTACCTATCTATCTATCTATCTATCTATCTATCTATCTATCTATCTATCTCTAAATAGGACTACCGACGATATTCATGCTGGCATCTCTACCTAACTAGCTGTGACCTGCGAGCTTACCGGGCCCCCGACCTATGGGACCAAGAGTGTACACTCTTGATGGGACGTACCTGACCTGGGTAGCTTGAAAATTCAGCTGAAGTGATCGAACTTTCTTTTGGAGGAGTCTCGTCCCCCAGCCTCTAGTAAAGTCAGTAGCTGAGTCATGTTGGATTGGAATGTTATTACGTTGTGTGGGTGGAGCTGCACGTATCACCAGGCCAGCTGATCACGTTGTGTGGGTGGAGCTGCATCACCAGCTGATCAGCCCGCGATCAAAGGGGGCGGATTTCTGTTTTAAACAAGGAATAAGTCCACTGTTGAAAGCAGCGGTAAGTTCCGCGTGTATCTATACGATAATCATATCACTAGTGAAATGTGTTGACCCTAAGGCATGTACATAACATATGGGGACATAATTTGCACGACCATGATGGTCATGCATATGCTGAGCTCACATAATTGTAAGAAATTCTTGCATATTCAACTACTATTAATTTTCAGGTATAGATCTACATGGCTACGCATGACTGACCATTGTAGCAGTAGCAACTAACTTGCTAGTCACCATTGTGTCACTGTACCACACTAAACTCTGAAGACTGGCTTCTCATCATGCTTCACAGGAAAATTGTTTGCCAATGATGTCTTGCACCAGTTTCTGCTGCTATGCTGCTATAATGCTTACAATTCCGACTACCACCTTGGTATCAGCAGACTTGAACCACGTTCTCAATGGACAATTTGAAACTGCCGATGGGTCAAAGTGCACATGGTTTGAACTGAAGAAGTCTTCCAGCATGAACACCCTGACGACTGCGTGCATGTGTAAGGATGCGACTGGGAAGGGTCAGAGCTACTCATGTCAGTATGAAGGAGACCTGCGAGAGTGTCATGAGTACAAGCACAGTCCACGTGACTTCTACGAAGAAGTAGTCCAATACATTGCTCGTAAGTTTTAAGATTCTTTCCTGCTGTTGTCACCAGCTCCATTGCAACTACAGTGGAACCTGTCATAGCAGTCACCCATGGGACCAGTACTTCTGGTCACTACAGAGGTTGTTTCATCGAAGTGGATATTGATCCGGCAGGAAGTAGGAAAATGGGTTAGGGTATATTAGGGCCAGGGCCGGTTCTAGATGCGCGCGCATTTCCGATACCTTTACCTAAAGTATGTACTTCCTGCCGGACCAATAGCCATGTTGTTGTTTCATACAGGACTAGTGCAACTGAGACCAGAAGTAGTGCATGTCAAAAAGCTTTTAAACCTACCATTCCTGATTCTCAAGGTCAGGTATCCAGCAATAAAAATTAAGTTTATGGTTTCTTTTATTACGGGGTGGTTATAGTAATGAATTCAAATGGATAGGTGGCTGCCTTAACTAAACAGTGACCACTATAGACAGGTTCCACTGACCCATAGTACCAGAGTCTTGAGAAAGCATGTAACTATAGGCAACAATTACCTTTCAGACGTACTCAGCTCTCCACAAGAAAACAGCTGAATTAGCACTCGATCTGGTTTCCGTATTTTACAGTGTGTCTCACTGCCTTTGAATTAACAGCTCAGTATGCCATTGGTTGTATCAAATTCATTACATGTACTTAGTGGTCCAGAAATCTGTCCACTCTCAATGCAGAACAGTACGATGGAGCTTGTGAACCAAATGACATCGTCATGAAGCAATGCCCTGATGTTGTGTTGAAGAAGACAAAGCTGCAGCAGGTGGCATCTCCCTGTGTCGAGCAGGAAGTGTCTGACAAAGAAGAACTCTAGATATTTTTTGAGCTGACCATCATGAATAATTGTTAACCCAGAGAACAGCATGTACTAAGTAAATTAACACCCAATCATCCACTTATGCAAGGCGGGGCTCGTGCCCTTGGCTTCCGATCAAGGTCTTGGAACGGGACTCGCGCGAGGGTAAGACTGTCAACAAAGTGAAACAATGTTTCTATAATTTGGCCGCTAGAAAGATAGAAGCATGGTCATGAATATCATACTGTCACGCGCTCGAGCTCAGTCATGGGATATTGATCCGGCGACCATAAACATGTAACAATATCCCATGACTGAGCTCGAGCGCGTGACAGTATGATATTCATGACCATGCTTCTATCTTTCTAGCGGCCAAATTATAGAAACATTGTTTCACTTTGTTGACAGTCTTACCCTTCACAAAGCCGTACAGCGACCTGGTTCATCCCACGCTACTGATGAGGCAAGCCAGGTGAGAATATTAAATGCATATATAGTTGTTTCCTCCCCACTGTTTGTTGGGCGGGTCACTTGCAATCGCTGAGCTAGGCCTGAGGGCAAACGAGGGAGGTGGGCGGGTGGAAGAGGTGAATGCAAGTCAAAGGCCTCAAAATCTTTCCGTTTGCATCTGTGCTCTTGCACAGGTAACACTGCATGCAGTAAGAACGTTTCCAATGCGCGCACGAAGTCAATTGCAATAATAAATTGCCACTGCATGCAGTAAGCAATGCGCCCACGAAGTCAATTAATCGTAAATGCCATGGCGGCCATTGGCATCTATGATTGCAGTTGGTTGCATAACCAGCATCGTAATATAAGTACAGGAAGATCATCAGTGCAGTACTAGAGGAATGCAATGCATAATGCACCAAATTGCTGTAACTGTTGTGCTGTTGCTGTGAGTTCAGCCAACGATTAAGAAGTCAAAGGTACTTACGTAGGTTGCTATATTCACCTATTCTAAGGCATGCTGTGTTCTGCTTTGAGATATGGCAAGCATGAACGTGCTTGACCATGCACTTGAAAATATTGCGGTCGTATGCATTGGAAATAGATTATAGGTAAAACATTTGTGGCACATGCACATCATTTAATGCATGCAACTCAATTTTCTCAGTGTTACACTAGTGTGGGGCTTACTCAGGCTTGCCCCCAATTGACAATCATGCATACATGCACATTTACCGTGGAGAAATATTGGTACTGAATGTACCCTGCATGTAAGAAATACGATTATTTTGGACCTAATTTAACGAACTACTGTCTTGGCAAGCTTGTTTAACGAAGCGACCATGTACCAGAAGCCAGAAAAATTTGTTTGGTAAAAATTTGTTCCTAAAGTGCTGAGTGCACTTGGTATGTTCAATACAACTCTCGGGTGCATGCTACACTCTCCAGGTACCTAGCATACCAGTGACATTCATTTGCCTAACAATTAATGGTCTGACAATATTGGATACAATAGAAATTCATTAGTTTTTATTTTGAATTTGGCAATTTCATCCCTCCACAAAAAATGATGTTAGACCATTAATTGTTAGGCAAACGAATTCCATTGGTGAGCTAGGTACCTCCAGCAAGGCTAATTAGGTCTATCCATGTGACACATGAGTATCATGGCTATGTACGTCGTACTGCATATACATTCTCTTAGTGCTGGGCGATACTAGAATTGCTTTGCATATCACGATACCATTCCCACTTATCACGATAATTATAGTTACTAAAATTACTTCAAATTTCAAAATACAACTTTCCATTTCCAATGTACAGATGAAACAGCAGAACTACTGTAGTAACTAATCTATGTACTTTAGAAACACAAAATGTTGACATTAGCAAGCAGGTCTGGCTGTATTAACAACACAGCCCGCTGTACGTGCTGAACAATCCCTGGCAAGCGCACGCACCACCTAAGAAATAGAACCAGAGTCCAGTCTAGCTACGTAAATCAGCGTTTTTGGCTACTCTGGCAGTCTGGCTAGTATCTAGCTACTATCTAGCTAGCTTGAGCAATGCCTATAGGCATACATACCTTGCTTGAATCGGTGATCCGTCCGTCATTGTGCTTCGAAAATCCCAAACTCCATGACGAAGTGGAAGAAGATTCTTCTCTCAGAGCTCAGCAGGTATGGCCATTTTTTCATGTGGATTGCGCGACTGATGCAGACTGCGCATGCGTCAGCGTAATGCCCCTGTGCGGCGTGCACAATGCCGCAATATTCGCGAACTAGTGACGATATACTGACGATATTTATAGGCCATCGATACTATCGTACGTATCGATACTATCGCCCAGCACTAATTCTGATACATGAAAGGGCCCAAAATAATGGTAGAATAGTCTGTAAATAATGTGACCCACATCATGTCAGTAGTGACTTATAAACCTCGTTGTACCTCCTTTGGCTTTGGGGTACATGAGACCGCCTTGGAGCATGTAGGGCCTTGGTTTGCTCCTCTCAGAGTGCACGTGCACCTCACACTCCCGTTAGGCCCACGAAATTCCTTCCCAGAACGAGACTAGTGAATACCTAATTGGCCTTGCTGGAGGTACCTAGCATACCAATGACATTCATTTGCCTAACAATTAATGGTCTGACAATATTGGATACAATAGAAATTCATTAATTTGTGTCACAATAGAGAGTAGAATCTACTGATATTCATTTCCACACATACTGTATAGCCTCGTTCCCAGGCCCCGCCCAGCTTTTCGTCGCTAAAAGTACAGAAAAGTGGGAGAGGGCCTGGGATAATTTATCACGTGCGTGACGTCAGGGTAGAGAGAAGGGTAGAGAGAACTTAATTGAACGTGGGCACACTGACCGCAAATATGCAGCGTGAAGCCGGCTCATTCAGTGCTCGACCGTTAGCTGCGTGGAGATCGACGGTAGCCGTGCCTTGGCAGTCTATGTGAACAGTAAGTGTCGAGAACGACTCATACAAACCTGGAAACGGGTCGTTTTGGCGTTCAATTTGGCCACTTCTCAGCAAGGCCATGGAACGACCGTCTTGGCGTCTCACGCAGAACCTGGTGCGATTCCGGAGTCTTTGAGCAGGAATAATGCGGCTGCTGTGTAGTATGGGGCAACGTGATAGCGCTGTCAGCTATACAATAGTCCAAATAAGAACTACACACACTGGCATAGAATTATAGTATATTCATGCAGGACTTGCGGTTTTGATCGCCCACACGCAATTAAACATGACGTTTCTCACGTGACAAAATATCCCAGGCTCTCCCCCTTTTTCTCAATTTTTGTCCGCGCGTGGGAGAGCCTGGGAACGAGGCTACATACTATAATGGTTCATTACAATGCACACGGCTAAGTAGGGTGGTTTGGAATTGTCCCAAATAGACATTTTGGTCATGCCAAACAAACAACAACCAAATGCAAAATCAATTCTGTTGGCTCATTGAGCTCTTTATGCCTCCAGAAAACAAATGGGGGCTGCTGAATACAGTACAGCATTCATAGAGTACATGCAGCATTCTGCATGATCGTCACTTCCACAGAATTTGAGCAGCACAATCTGATTGGTCACATGACCTTATGTTTATCAAAGAGCCTCTTAAACAACTTGTGTCTAGTCTAGGATGAAGACCAAGAGCATAATAGTGAGTAGCTGCAGTGAGTGAGTGAGAGCAGTAGAGTGGTTGGCTACATGGAGTCAGATTGGAGGCCGTGCTGGTACAGGCACTCATATGGCAGGGGCGGAGATATAGGGGGGGCAGGGGGGGGGGGGGGGGGGGGGGGGGGGCTTGAACCCCCCCACTTTCAAAAGCAGGGCGGCTGAGCCCCCCCAAAACAACAGACTGGATGCTACTATCCCACGAGATCTAGCACTAACTTACAGCTATGTCACCTCGTTTCTTGGGGGCTGGCGTCTCTAACTTGCAGTGCAAAGC
Source organism: Axinella damicornis (assembly GCA_963931865.1). NCBI lineage: Eukaryota > Metazoa > Porifera > Demospongiae > Axinellida > Axinellidae > Axinella > Axinella damicornis. Next base: position 5,356,954 of record OZ007505.1, on the reverse strand, counting down.
ACGAAGATGCTAGATACCTCCAGCAAGGCTAATTAGGTCTATCCATATGACACATGAGTATCATGGCTATGTACGTCGTACTGCATATACATTCTGAATCAGTTAGTGCTGGGCGATACTAGAATTGCTTTGCATATCACGATACCATTCCCACTTATCACGATATAGTTACTAAAATTACTAATAGACATTCAAATTTCAAAATACAACTTTCCATTTCCAATGTACAGATGAAACAGCAGAACTACTGTAGTAACTAATCTATGTACTTTAGAAACACAAAATGTTGACATTAGCAAGCAGGTCTGGCTGTATTAACAACACAGCCCGCTGTACGTGCTGAACAATCCCTGGCAAGCGTACGCACCACCTAAGAAATAGAACCAGAGTCCAGTCTAGCTACGTAAATCAGCGTTTTTGGCTACTCTGGCAGTCTGGCTAGTATCTAGCTACTATCTAGCTAACTTGAGCAACACCTATAGGCATACATACCTTGCTTGAATCGGTGATCCGTCCGTCATTGTGCTTCGAAAATCCCAAACTCCATGACGAAGTGGAAGAAGATTCTTCTCTCAGAGCTCAGCAGGTATGGCCATTTTTTCATGTGGATTGCGCGACTGATGCAGACTGCGCATGCGTCAGCGTAATGCCCCTGTGCGGCGTGCACAATGCCGCAATATTCGCGAACTAGTGACGATATACTAACGATATTTATAGGCCATCGATACTATCGTACGTATCGATACTATCGCCCAGCACTAATTCTGATACATGAAAGGGCCCAAAATAATGGTAGAACAGTCTGTAAATAATGTGACCCACATCATGTCAGTAGTGACTTATAAACCTCGTTGTACCTCCTTTGGCTTTGAGGTACATGAGACCGCCTTGGAGCATGTAGGGCCTTGGTTTGCTCCTCTCAGAGTGCACGTGCACCTCACACTCCCGTTAGGCCCACGAAATTCCTTCCCAGAACGAGACTAGTGAATACCTAATTGGCCTTGCTGGAGGTACCTAGCATACCAATGACATTCATTTGCCTAACAATTAATGGTCTGACAATATTGGATACAATAGAAATTCATTAATTTGTGTCACAATAGAGAGTAGAATCTACTGATATTCATTTCCACACATACTGTATAGCCTCGTTCCCAGGCCCCGCCCAGCTTTTCGTCGCTAAAAGTACAGAAAAGTGGGAGAGGGCCTGGGATAATTTATCACGTGCGTGACGTCAGGGTAGAGAGAAGGGTAGAGAGAACTTAATTGAACGTGGGCACACTGACCGCAAATATGCAGCGTGAAGCCGGCTCATTCAGCGCTCGACCGTTAGCTGCGTGGAGATCGACGGTAGCCGTGCCTTGGCAGTCTATGTGAACAGTAAGTGTCGAGAACGACTCATACAAACCTGGAAACGGGTCGTTTTGGCGTTCAATTTGGCCACTTCTCAGCAAGGCCATGGAACGACCGTCTTGGCGTCTCACGCAGAACCTGGTACGATTCCGGAGTCTTTGAGCAGGAATAATGCGGCTGCTGTGTAGTATGGGGCAACGTGATAGTGCTGTCAGCTATACAATAGTCCAAATAAGAACTACACACACTGGTATAGAATTATAGTATATTCATGCAGGACTTGCGGTTTTGATCGCCCACACGCAATTAAACGTGACGTTTCTCACGTGACAAAATATCCCAGGCTCTCCCCCTTTTTCTCAATTTTTGTCCGCGCGTGGGAGAGCCTGGGAACGAGGCTACATACTATAATGGTTCATTACAATGCACACGGCTAAGTAGGGTGGTTTGGAATTGTCCCAAATAGACATTTTGGTCATGCCAAGCAAACAACAACCAATCAATTCTGTTGGCTCATTGAGCTCTTTATGCCTCCAGAAAACAAATGGGGGCTGCTGAATACAGTACAGCATTCATAGAGTACATGCAGCATTCTGCATGATCGTCACTTCCACAGAATTTGAGCAGCACAATCTGATTGGTCACATGACCTTATGTTTATCAAAGAGCCTCTTAAACAACTTGTGTCTAGTCTAGGATGAAGACCAAGAGCATAATAGTGAGTAGCTGCAGTGAGTGAGTGAGAGCAGTAGAGTGGTTGGCTACATGGAGTCAGATTGGAGGCCGTGCTGGTACAGGCACTCATATGGCAGGGGCGGAGATATAGGGGGGGCAGGGGGGGGGGGGGGGGGGGGGGGGGGGCTTGAACCCCCCCACTTTCAAAAGCAGGGCGGCTGAGCCCCCCCAAAACAACAGACTGGATGCTACTATCCCACGAGATCTAGCACTAACTTACAGCTATGTCACCTTGTTTCTTGGGGGCTGGCGTCTCTAACTTGCAGTGCAAAGCACGAAGATGCCACGAGAGCCCATTCTGATAACTGAAAAATGAAGGCGAAAAAAATTTCCACGCTTCGCGCGAACTGATCGGCGC
>OZ007505.1:5149762-5354308 GCA_963931865.1 Axinella damicornis | reverse complement strand
CACAGATCAAATAGTTTTGCACCACAGATCAAATGGTCCTGTACCAAGGATTTGCAGCACAGATTGAATGGTTTTATACAACACCTAGGTCGAATGGTTTTGCAGCACAGATCAAGTGGTTTGCACCATGCACAGAGTAAATGCTGTGCATAACAGGTCGAATGGCTTTGCACAGCAGGATTTGTAGATCGAATAGTTTTGTGTCAGGATTGCAGCAGCACCGATCAGGGCGAAAGGCTTCGCTGCATGTGGACAGCTGTGTTGATCTGGACAGTCTCCTAAAGCAACACAAGAAGAACCACCAATGGCACTAGTGGTGTGGCATGAAGGATCATGTTGAGAAGAGTCATGTCGAGAACAGTCATGTGTCGAGAAAGCAGCAGTGTCATGTAGGCAAATGAAATGTGAAGTGGGTCTACAGAATACAATCAACCTATTCATGCACTCTTGATTGCCGGTATGGAGATAAATACTTCCAACATACTGGCAATTCCTGCAGAACTGAGTGCTTTAACCCTAATGACGCCTTAAGGTGTCTTGAGACTTTCAGCTTCATGATGTCACATCCGGCAATGTCCTTGGGAGATAGGTTCTGTGACAGCAGAAAGGGCGGGACAGGGGGGAGGTGGGTGGGTGCACCCGGAGGGTGCAAACAGCATGGCCGTGTCTGGGCTCCGCGATAGAAAGGTCTTGGTCAGCACTGGGAGGGCCATTTCCGCCGTTTTTTGGCATAAATGGACTTAGAAAGTAGCTGTCTTGCCTTGTAGGGCCTCCATTTCCAGCATACATCGCCCGTACAGCTACGGCAGGTTGGCATTTCTCGGGAGGCTTGATTGCAAGTGTTCTATAGACTGAAAATGACCTAGAGAAGAATTTGGCCCCTAAAGAGTTAATTAAGTGGCAAGGAAGGCCAAGTATTTAATCAATCTATTATCTAATCATGTGATTGGCGTCAATGCAGCATTCCATAGGGATAATGCTGTTAGCTTGGTTGTTGGCAACTCACATTGCAAGAGGAGGTCATCAGTCCACAATAGTATGACGGCCATTGCGTGGCTAACTGGGCATATTGAAGGCTCTACGGACTATTTGCTACCCACCAAAAACTGCCCAAGTGTAGCTACTGTTCTGTGGAGACTACTCAATTTACATAGCAACACACCATGGCTGTTGCGGATGCTAACCAATGATGCACGAGTGCAAACTACAAACATGGGCACTCTTCCATAGATGAATGCAGAAACACACCAAAAAGTGTCCACCTCCCTGTTCGATGAAGATGTAAGGTGCACCACCCACGGGTACTCTTTCATGAGACTACCGGCTAAGTTACCAATAAGAATCTCTATGATGTTGCAATCAGTGGTGAACATACATAGTTTCAGGTGGTCATTTTTAAAGCCTCTAGCTGCCCTTAACCCTGCATGTGTACACGCATAATAGCATAACTGACTACCTGACTACTTAGCTTATGGCAAGCCTGAGCAAGCCCCACATAGTCGTGATGACTCGAGGAAATGTCAGTCTGTCATTGACCATTGTAAGTCTCAGACATGCTCCACATGCAATTCCTCTTGTTAATTTAGCAACAGTAGAAGGATTCAACATTCAAGTATCTGATCATGTGATTGGCATCAATGCAGCTTTCAGGGACACTGGCTGTGTATACAGTGACTTCTGTTAACTTAAGTGCCTGTTAGATATATTCACAGCTGACTGCGTCATGCCTGGAAACAGTATAGTAGAAACCATATAGGAGATGTGCACTCTTTCTAAGGAATTTGACATAGGATAGTTCTTGTGAGTCCCCAAAAGAAGATGAGTTTCAATCACACTCGGAACTACTTTTCCTGGTAAATTGAAACAAGATCCCGATAATACATAAAATGATAGCTAAGAGAGAGAAGTTGAATCAGTGCAACTTGAATATGCTCAGTGAATGAGACCTGTGTATCGGAGGAGGTAGCCTCGTTCCTGGCCCCCTGCCATGCTTTCATTGCTTTTCTGTCACTGCAATTAAGTGCTGATTAGGTGCCTGGGAACAACTCTTAGGATAGTGTTCAAGTTTGGAGCAACAACTCAGTCCAGCTCTGCCGTATGCATCACTCCGTGTTATCTGGATAGTTAAGGATTGGTTGGATTGGATATTCCAATCCAACCTTGCTGTGTGGACTGCACACTAAACCACTAAAAGTGTCTAATTTTAGAAAATCGTTCGAGGTGGGGTCTTCCCTTTCAAGGTGGGGGGGGGGGGGGGGGGGGGGGGAGGGGCTGCAAAGCCCCCCCCCCCCTCCCCCCCTCCCAAATGAAACCCTGATTAGTAAGTAATAGCAAGGGTGTGTTGTACCTTATGTAATAGCGAGGGTGTGTTGCACGTTATGTAATAGCGAGGGTGTGTTGCACGTTATGTAATAGCGAGGGTGTGTTGTACGTTATGTAATAGCGAGGGTGTGTTGTACCTTATGTAATAGCGAGGGTGTGTTGTACCTTATGTAATAGCGAGGGTGTGTTGTATGTTATGTAATAGTGAGGGTGTGCTGTACCTTATGTAATAGCGAGCACAGGGAAAACTACCTGTGAATACGGGACCGGACGGGCATTTTCATCGTCAAAGGCGTTCCGTGATCGCACCGTATGCCTGCCGTTTGAGTCCGTTCGACTCCGTGGTGGGAACCATCTAGTTTTGAATATTACGTTATTTCCGGCGTAGACCACACCTACGGGCACTCCTCTAAGCAACAATGGCGAAAAAGCTGTGCATGAGTCCGTCTTCAAGTGTTCCCACCACGGACTCAAAACGGCAAGCATACGGTGCGATCACGGAGTAATTTTGACGATGACGGTGCCCGTCCAGTCCCGTATTACCAGGTAGTTTTCCCTGTGGAGGGTGTGTTTTATGTTATGTAATAGCGAGGGTGTGTTGTACGTTGTGTAATAGCGAGGGTGTGTTGTACCTTATGTAATAGCGAGGGTGTGTTGTACGTTATGTAATAGCGAGGGTGTGCTGTACCTTATGTAATAGCGAGGGTGTGTTGTACCTTATGTAATAGCGAGGGTGTGTTGTACCAAAAGTGACGGTATATACCACTAAATGTTAGGTTATACATGTTTCATTACATGCCGGATGTAGGAGCTGAGGCTATAATTGCTGGTTCTCAAGAATCAAACCTAGGATTGAATGACGTAATCAATACCTTCTAAGCTGCTCTTACTATCGTGACATATGTCTAATGTATGTCACATCTTACATAGGAATTAACAAATTGCAGCGGCACTCCCATTTCTCAAGTGTCATACCTATTAGGCTATGACTGATGGTACATAATTATGTCTAATGTATAGGCATTTGTATCTGTGTCATTTCATAAGAAGTCAAGGCTGCAACAAATTGCTGCTGTATTTCTAGTTCTCAAGGCACGAGGCAACTAATCTGTCCACATAGGCCACATACATACACATACATAAATGCTGGTTGATCTCAACCAGCATTTACGTATGTGTATGTATGTGGCAATAGTTAGTCCAACTTATGCTTGCTACCATCTTCTTACGACTACCCACAGCCTATTACATGAGGCCATGCAAATACTAATTATGTAAGAATATGTAACCCAACAAATCCCACAAAAATTGATCCACATAGCCACAAGCACTATAACCCGGATACTTTGCAGCATAGCTGTAGACGAGAGACAAGTGGGCCTCACTGACCCCTATTAGGGATCGTAAAGTCCAAATACACCAATACCTAAAACAAGCTGTGTACTAGCAGTAGTACCAGATTGGCAACGCAAGGACAGATGGATATGATCTGGGAGCTTAGATCCCAAGTGTGTGCTCACAAGCACAGCTTTTTCAGTGATCTGTAGTTAGTTACCCAATGTACAAAACCCTGTGTGTCTCAAGTCACTGGAAGTATAGTTGCAAACAATGTGCACTCATGAAAAACTGAAGCCAGCATAAGGGAGTATATGCCTTATGGCAGCATCATATAAGTGGCTCATGCTCCCCTCGGCCCTAATTTATTATCCATTTGAGTGCTTATCATAAGCTCTATGGAGTGTATTGGCATCTGAGTGCTAACAACTTCATAGATCACTGCTGGTTCCAATCTTCTCTACACAGATATTCAAAGAACTTCACTGCCATCATCCAAATCTTCTAAAAGGAGACAAACGTACAGCATACTCTACACTTCTTGTGAAGGACAATTCAGGACACAGTAACCATTGCAGGGGATCGACCTTAATTCTGAACAAGATACTTTGTACCAGTCTTGTTGTAAGTGCATACATCTGGCACTTGCAACATGAACAACACCACATTTCGGAGTTGTCTTCCTCCTGAAACAATCCCTGGTGTGCCTTCTGGGGTTGTTATCACACAGGCTGTTATATTCACGATCATAAATATCCTCAGCTTGGGATTGAATGGCTTTGTACTGTTTGCAATCATCAGATTCAAGGTCTTGCAGCAACGGACCTTCATAATCGCCCTGCAGATTATAATTGCTCATTTCATTGCTTCCTTCACGGTCCTACCAACAAGTGTAGTGTCAGCTATTGCAGACAGATGGTTCTTTGGCTCCATTGGGTGTAACATACTTGGAGTTTTACACGATCTTCATTTGTCAGTTCGCTATGTTTTTATGCTCGTACTCACACTAGATCGAGTGTTCAATGTGTTCTTTCCTTTCTTCTACATTAGGCATGGATCGAAGCTTGCTCTAATCATGTCACTGATTGCTTGGCTGATCCTCTTTGTACGCATTCTGCTTTCCATAGAAGGAGTACTTAGTTGTTATGCCTACGTTCCGATTCTAAAAGCTTGTACAGGCATAGGGAGTTGCTCTTCAGCTTGCAACGTCTATCTTGCCACTTGGATAACAAGTGTAGTTGTGTTCACGCAAATATCACCATTCGTACTCAGCATTGCAATGTGCATAAAAGGGAAACTTCTGAACAGACGACTGAGCGTAAATTCAGGAACTTCCATCATGGTTGCAATGACCGACGATCCACCAGCTGTCACTTCTAAACGCCGTCCTATTCGACAGTGGCAGCAAGACAGCAGAGCTATGACCACTGTTGTCATCCTCTTCGTTGCTTTCATCGTCTGTACAATTCCTCCATTTATCTTATACTTCATCCAGTTTGTCATCTTCAGTGCCCTGGGCATTTTTCCTCCTCCCGCCTTTTCAGCTGTGTACATGCTAGTGGGTAGCACTTTGCTGTACTTTCAGACAGTGGCCGATCCGATTGTGATTATGAGAAACCAAGATTTCAGGATTGCTGTAAGGCAGTTCCTACCATGTACACGGCAGACTATTGCTTTTCGTGATTAATTTAACTCCCAGAAAACCTCATGCTTGAGGGAACAGTTCCATTTCTACTATAATACTACTACTGTAACCTCTGGTGGATATATATATACAGAGTACTATCCCTCTCTTCATCTCTGAAGAAAATGTTGTTTTTATTGTAGTCTCATGTTCTTTTACATGAATGAAAAGAGTCATTCTATATATGCTTATATTTATACATCACTGTAGTCATGGAGATGCATGTTGCAGTATATTATACAGTCATTATAATGATATCGATAAAAGTATGGCTACTATGGAAAAATAGGATAGAGGGGAATGCTGCTGTTAGTATAATAGTTGTACCAGTTCACTCATGCAACTTTGTATGTTGATATTGTAACTGTACCATGCTAAAATAACTATAGCTATATAGTTAATGAGAGTCATGCACTATACACAACATGTAAAGAGCATGTACTCTGTCATAGATATATCTATGACAGAGTACATGCAGGCTCTTTACATGTCGTGTCACTGCAACTGCAACATGATTGTAATTCATTTATACATGTTGCAGTTGCAGTGACATCACCTTCAGTATGTGTGATCATCAATTTCATGAAAAGTATGGCTATACCACCATTACAAATGTACGTACTCCTACTAGAGGGGAATGCTGCATTTTCTTTGGGCAAAATACTGTTAGGTATATACATGAACAGCATGCAGTCACTAGCAGCTAGGTATCTTCTGCTCCATGCGAGCTGGATAGTGAACTTCCATGCTGGATGGAATACATCCTGATGGTTGGTGATACATGATTATAATTTGGGGGCAGAGCATTGCCAACATTCATTTGCAACACATTTGATTTTAAGTTTCCGCAAAGTACAGTTGCTGGACAATGGATATCCAGGATCTCTCTTTTGGATTGGTATCCTTCCGTGGGCTGTGGTTCAAATAACATTCGCCCGAACAACATCCGAGACTTCGCCCACAAAGCTTACAACGACGCCGTGGCATGCACTGGGCACTTTCCACGACATCTAATTGACTTCCGCAAAAGGTCAATAGGTTCACGAAAATTGACAGTACAGCTGGAAAACAATACCCGCGTGTACCACGCTATATATTGCTAATTGAATTGATACGTGACTAGCCCGCGACCTTAAGTAATTGGAAACCACCCCATTCAAAAAGGACAGTCAATAAAGAAACAAGAATTACCGTAGTTGTGAAAGTCAAAGTTTATTCGAGAAGCCCACTAAGAGCACGAGATAAGTACAATACATAAAATCCCAGACATAATACACCACAATGCACAGACTCAATAGGGATGAAATAATTTGGCCAAGAAGTTCATGTCCAGATTGATTGTCGTGTGTTATTCGGCGCATGCGCCTATAACTCCACAGGAAGGAAATATGCGCCTGTATAAGCGAGATGTGCCTAATAACGAATGACATTCCTCAATTAGGAAGTGTGCTTCAATTCGAATTATAGCTGTTTTCCACTCCATAGGATCGAAAATGGCAGAGTTTCTGGAAGAAGACTGCAGCACTTAACAGCGAGTACCTGGGACGAGAGTCAAACCTGATAGTGAATATGCACCTATAAGTGAGCTGCGCCTAACTAACGCACGACTGCTGACTCTGATCCAGGACATGAAAATTCAATGCATGGTATGACATTACACAAGCTCCTTTGTTCGTTTCACGTAGTGGAGAAGGTGTAGCAGTGCTGCTGGTGTCATCCCATCTATCCTACTAGCAGCTCCAAGCTAGGAAAGAGGAGGTACAACAAACTCTACACGTGCACTTTATCAAATAGAGTGTTATGGGTTTGGGTTTGTGTGGAGTGCCTGTCAAGGGACAGTACCGTATAAATCAGCATTCCTAATTTTTGGGCACCCCTTCACAATAATTACATTTCGACGAGGGGATTTCAGAATTTAGTGTGCAAGTGCAGTCCATTTTCAGTACCTGCTACTATGGATAGCTTTACAAACGAGTAGGAGAGAGATGGGTGAGATCAGCGGTGTTCAAAGCCCCAAGTGGCAAAGCTTACAGACATGGGTGATAATCCTTCCAAACTACAGAACTATAGTTCTACTTGGTGTCCCCTCACTCACCGTTGTAGGTTTAACTTTCGCAAGTTTCTCACGGCATTCACGAGAGAGGTATGTCAACCTGCAGAAGGGAATAATGAATGGCCTTGTAGGAACTACGCAGCAAAGACAGTTTGTCATCAGGATGTGTTGTGGAGAAGCATATATTTGTTACATGCTCAGTCTCGGTAATGAAATGTGTTCCATATCTCAAGAATGTAAAAGTGATCCAAATTACCATGTCCCATATCTGGCACTTAGCTAAAACTTAAAAGGTCTCTTATGGGATGTTGGCAGCCAGAACCATGGAATGAAACCAGACGACTGTCAATGGACGTTTCGCAATCGATCAACAATGAACTAGCCACTGTGGATGAATATTTCTCTACAAGTATCTTCATATATCAGTCTGGTTCTCACACTCTCTCTGGAAATAATACTAGACCTATTCTAAAACGTTCTGTGTACCTTTCATAGGGAATGTCTAGTGAAAGTCTCAGAGATTCCCCTCTGTGGATGTCTTTCACATCTGAACTTTGCCTTGCCACCATACGAACATAGTGTGCTGTGAACAACAAGTGTCTCAAATGATAATATTTATGATATTGGTTTTAGAATGATTAGTCTAACAAGCTGATCGTCAGTCTATCCATCATTGTGCTGTACAGGAAGCAGAGGCCCCTTCTACTCAACTCCAGTCAAGGCTATAGACTGCACTATCATAAAACAACCATCAGCCAATATATGGCTGACAAACAGATAAGTAAGAGAGCTCTTGATTGTAGCTGTAATACCAAACACCAATCACAGATCAGGTAGGTAATGTAACAACAATATTAGTGGTGATAATATGACCAGCACACAAGCAATTAAAATTCATGACAACTCAATCGATACCTTCAATTTCTAATCGTCTGACCAAAGCGGAGTCTTCAGCTAGCGCTGTAAAGTGTTCTGGGAAAACTTCTGCTAGCCGCTTGATATCAACACCTTGGTGATTCATCATCTCCCATGCACTATATAGCAAGACACAAAGGTTGTCAGTGAGTTTGTAGCAGTCCTTATGCTAGGATAAGAAAGTTTACACTCGAGCTTCCATAGAAATAATGGGTACCTTTTGTACACTCCATCCTCAGTCATGGGAATGGCAAGCCTGTTCTTCCACAGTTGTGGTGAGTAGCAAACACTCCTACATGATTATGATAGGAGCATATATGCATACGTAACTGCTTGGTGTGTTTAGCTGCAGTCAGTAAGCACATATTATACTGGATGTGGAAATAATATATTGTATGCCTTCATATTCATAATCAGGTACTCTGTGTGGTATATGGGCTTTGTCAGGTAACAGAGTACATGAAAGCGTTAAAACTACATTGGGGGTGAAATTGGGTCATTCTATATCTCTGAGTTTCTCCTGCTAGTTACAGTTGATCAGGTTAAATATATCTGAGGTACATGCCAGTGATACAGAGCTGAAAATAAAATTTAGTATTGGTTGGTCAGTATGTCCAGACATATTCAATTTTGCCCGGACATTGAGTTGTTTTGGCTGGACAAAAAAAAATTCTTTCGAAGTCACTATAATTGATGAATGTATGAGTTCCACATGGTGATACTGTACACTAAACGTTAAGCTCAGCGATGGGAGCAACCGAAGATGGACCAAGGCCAGGAGAATCCAAACTTGAGGAGCAACAACACGAGTATGCTGATCAGTTCTTTGCTGCCTTCAATCTTAGACTTGAATTTCACGCACACCTTGTACCTTAGCTCAATTTTCTTTGCTCCCTCGTTCCTTACCTCACAGTCTGTCCAATTTGGCTTGCCATTTCATAAACGTTGTGTGGGGCTACATTTCGCTTCTTTCTTGAAGGTAGCCTCGTTCCCAGGCCCCGCCCAACTTTTCGTCGCTTGCAGTACGGCTACCGAAAGTGGCGTGGGAACGAGGCCAGCTCGAAGGCCCATCAATGGCCATCATCGATCTGTGGCTCAGGATGATGTCGCTTCATGGCCGTCCAGATCGAACCAAGCACTCCACCGGTCCAAGGTAAGACAAGAACAAGAAGTAGCTAACGTAGCTAGCTAGCTAGCTCTCGCGCGCACTCTCGATCTCGATCTCGCGGCGATTGTTGTAGGGCCACGTGCGTTAACGCATGCGCACAACTACTATACTTCACGAGGCTATAGCTAGCGGCTGATGGTACGAGGCTGTGATCGCGACTGTACCACGACGAAACGGCTAAAGAACTGACCGCCACCGTTCTGAGTCACAAGGGATCCTACGTAGGAGAAAGAAGCTGAACGTAGACCATGCTAGCTATTGCAGGCACTGTCACTAAACGTCCGGACAAAGTGGCCAGTCAAGCAACCATTTGTCCGGCCCTTTCCCTTTCTTGTGCGGAAATTGACCGTTGTCCGCACGTTATTTTCAGCTCTGGTGATACACATTCTGCCGTCACTCCAGCTAGTATAGTTGAGCCTGGAATTAGCAGGACATATTTGTCTCAGAAAAGATCATGGCAGTGGATAAGGAAGAACTATACACCTTCCAAAGCCCCATTAGGAGCTCCCTTTCTCTTCTAACAACCTAGACATTGTCAAGTTGTATATGCAGTGTATAATGCGGAGCCTGGACAGGTTCCACAACTGGTAAAGAAGTATGGTACTCTCCAATCATGTGGACAGCATTGAGAAATCTTTATGCCGTCATCCATGTTGCTCTTATGTAACTGATTGGGCAGGCCCTACACACCTGAGATGCTGTATTCCACTTCTGATCTTGTCTTCCATACATTCAGCCACATTCATCCTGGCCTCAGTCACACACCCAATTTCATAGCCTATCACAGATAAGAAGCAGTTCCCTATCACCACGGTGTCTGTTACATCAATACCACCATACAGTGAAGATGATTGTGCATGGATCCTGGACTGTATACTTTTCAATGCATGCATGCATGAGCCTGTGTATGAAGTTACAGTACGCAGGCTTGATATTGTAATTCAGTTGTTTGTCAAATAGTTTAAGAAGAAAAATGACTTCACAAAACTTTAAGAGAACCAATAAATTAAAGAACAACTGGTAAATCACTTGCCTCTCCTGGTCAGCCTCATGTCTGCATTGTCAGGACGTAGCAGAAGACGGTACTCTGCTCGACTGGGGAATCAGGGAGCAACCGGAGAAATACAATTGAAATTGCTACAATGGGCTTGGAAGAGACACTTTTTCCCTGGCACTTGGTACGGTAGCGTCTGGGAACGAGGCTAAGACAGACTCAAATGCACACTACTAATTTTTTTTTTGCCATTATCAGATAGGTTGCCATAAATGCTACAAATCCCAGACATTGCTATAATAAGGAATTCTTAGCCAGGTGAAACAGATGGTACTATGCCATACTAGTGAAACCATGAATGCATTATACGTATAGCAGCTGCTGAGACACTCAGTTGGCAGTACACACCCATATATTTTGTTCCTATAATATTAGTGCTCCTATTTTGTTCAGATAATACCCTTCCTGGATGCTAAAATGCTTCATGCTTAGCAAACAGCACTAACCATAAGCACGATTTGAGCATTCAACACTGGATGAGGTGAACGGCCACATAATATGGAAGTGTAGCACTAACTTAGGCATAAAATATGCTATCCTTACTTTAGTACTGGTGTACGTACTGCAACCTTTGAAGTTGCTACAAGGGCTGGGATATTTACTCAGGGTTTGTGAGTAGTACAACAGGCACATGACAAGAATCTTTGCAAGGCAACAATCCCCTTTCGCTGTGTATCTGTGGTCTAAGCCAACTTCCCAGCCATTGTCAATAATATAATTGCTGCCTGACTCCATGTGTACTGTATTGCCCATACTGGTAGCACAAGGACTATATCCATGCACTTAAAACCATGTGCCATGGGGGGAGGACAACTTGTATGCATACTCACAGTTCATGGATCATACAGTGCTGTGTCTGCAGGCCATGCGCAATGTCCTTCCCTATGCTGATGAGATCCTTTACTCTTCAGCTTTGAATACGATAATGTACAGCTGAAATTCTGGTGACAAAGGCAATTGCCAAATCCATTTTTGCAGTGTGCTATTTCGCACAGTGGCCATGTGGTAATCACTGTGTGCATAACCACGCACTATCGCCAACCTGCTGAACATCCTGTAGGGTTCTGAGGCACCGTTTGTGGTAAGGTCGTCAATGAGGACACCAATGTAGGCAGTGGCTCGGTCCAGTGTGAATGGGTTCTCTCCTCTGCTATGAAGAGCTGCGTTGATACCTGCCACTATTCCCTAGCCAATAGAGTGATCGGTATAATTAGAGACAACAAACAAATTGGGCTCTTGGTCATTATGTATTCAAAAGTAGGTTGGCATATAGTCCATTATTACGTATCTTGTGTCCACCCAAACTCAATGCTTGTCAAGTACCAGTGCCATGGGAGGAGGGGGGGGGGGGGGTGTTGGCCATGAATAGGGCACTACAATTCACACCAAGAGTAGCACACATTGTGTACCAATTAGTGGCATGTATATTGTCCTTGGAGATATGTACGCACATACATTACGATACTAGTATTGCTGATACCAAACAATATTGTACGTGGGAAAAACTAATAACCTTTGCTACTCCAATAACATGTGACCAGCAATAGTTGTCCTGACTCCCCATGCAAACCTCCTCAACAACAAATTAAAATCTTGATTCTTTACAAGCAGATGTACACAAGTGTAAAAAAACAAAATAGTTATGGAGATGTAGGGATAGCAGAACAGCAAAATGTAAGAAAACAAGCAGGGATGGTGGCATACAACAGTTCAGTAGACAACCACCTCTTATATATCTTTCAACATAATACATGTATAATGAGAAAGGATATGTAGGGGGTTGTATACTGAACCGTCTTATGCCATCATCCCTGCTTGTTTTCTTACTTTTTGCTGTTCTGCTATCTCTACATCTCCATACATTTTTAATGTTTTTTACACTTGTTTACCTCATTTTTGTAGCAGCATACTTGATAGTACCCGGTATTCACTCCGCACACAGTACACAATTTTGAGTTCATAGTTGCTCTGTGCGCATGCGCACATATGAAGAAAATGCCGTCGCAGATGAACCCATAATCAATGAGTGGGCGGTTTCAAGCGCCTCGTGAGACCTCAAGTTGTGAAAAAGCAATGGGGTTGTTCACTGCCCAGTGTAAAATGTTGCTGTTTTGTGTAAAATAAACTGTCGTGAGGGAGTCAGACAGTATTGAACTAGCCTGTCTGAAGGAAAAAGAAGAAGTAGGAGCAGGAGGAGGAGGAGGCAGAGGCAGAGGAGGAGGAGGGAGGGAGGGGGAGGAGGAGGAGGAGAAGGAGGAGGAGGAGGGAGGGAGGGAGGGGGGAGGAGGAGGAGGGAGGGGGACGAGGAGGAGGATGAGGAGGAGGAGGGAGGGTGGGGGAGGAGGAGGAGGAGGAGGAAGAGGAAGAGGAGGGAGGAAGGGAAGGGGAGGAGGAGGAGAAGGAGGAGGAGGGAGAGGAGGAGGAAGGGAGGAGGAGGAGGAGGAGGGAGGGAGGGAGGGAGGGAGGGAGGGAGGGAGGGAGGGAGGGAGGGAGGGAGGGAGGGAAGGGGAGGGGGAGGGGGAGGGGGAGGAGGAGACAGATTTTGGCGGTTTTGCAACTTTCTGGTTTGGTCCTTTCACGATGGTTTTTCAAGACACTGGGAGTCTTCTTGACCAGGAAAATACTCGAGTAAGTTGTCATAAATTATCTGTTGACCATTTTTGAGATTATGAGAGATTTTGAAAGATTTTTTGTATGAGCATACATTGCGTGTCCGCTCTTTAGAATGAACACACTATAGTTACCTTGGGTGGAGACAAGGTGAAGAGACAAGTGCATGGTTATGAGAGAGTTTACTTTCGGTATTATAACCATAAGACTGACAATCTTGGGAAAATCTGCATGCAAAGTTACTACAACTGGTTGTCATGGAAATTTCCATGCCCTTGATGGCAGCAGCCCCCTCACAGATGTTCAGTGGTTAATATGGTTGAAAGATAATCTGGGCCAGCTTCCTCTCAATTGCCTTATGCAATTAGTCTCTAATGCCACAGAAACCACTGCTAGTCTGTAACCAGGGTAACCACTCCTTTCCCTATATACATCTCAAGTACACTGCAGCTGAAATTAATGCAGACATTTCATGTGTGCATTAATTAGCAAATCAGCTCCACTGGAGCTAGCTGGCAGCCATACCCTTGAACTTGGGTCAAAGGGCACTATGAGCACAACAGCAGCATAATACAGCTGGTCCAGTGTTGTTAGCAGCTTTGGATCAAAGTGAGTACATGCTATCTCCAGGAATTGATAGCTTTCATCACGGTCCCCCCCCCCCAATTGCAGCCCAATTGCTGGAGAACTTTAGCCTCGTTCCCAGGCTCCTCCCCAGCATACTGTACCAAAAAAATGGGGGAGGAGCCTGGGAACCTGGGAACGAGGCTAGGAGAACTTCTCTCACCTGTATTTCTGTTTTTTGGCTTTGGAATGTTCATGAATACACTATAGTTGTCATATGCCAATATCATGCACCCTGTCTACTGGCAACCATGCATGTAACAAGGGTAACCACTGTTTACTTTAGACATATTGGCAGTGTATGCAACTACAACACTATATGATGCAAAAACAGTACAATTACAACCACAATGGTCTGCATAGGTTGTACAGCGGAAGCATGGATAAATTTATGAAACACTTTGAGATTGTTTCGGAAAAGTATTCAGCAAGCGATTTGCTTCTCTAATTCCACTTTCATAGGCGCCATTCGTTGTTGAATAAAGGGTGGGGTGGGTGGCTTCACCTGCAAACAGCAGCTGTAGTGGGGTGGACCCACTGACTGGCTGGGAGAGCAGCTCACGATCCAGCATGCTGCTTCCGGTACGTTGGTACGAGTAGCTCCCCAAGAACAGCTTGTCCCCACACCAGGTGCTCCTCTCGATTCGAATAGGTCGGCTGATTGGCTTCCGAAGAAATGTCTCAAGCATCAGGCACATTCCATTGGCTAGTTCAAAATCAGTCACTTTTTCAACTGCTTCTGCTTCTTCCCCACTAAACCATGATGAGTAAACATTAGACTCTTCTCCACGCAACAAAATATACTGTCTTCCCACCCAGGGGTATCGCAGTAGGAGCTGTTTGTCGAGTTGATTCTCGAGCCAGTACAGTTCAATGGAACAATGTTTGCGATCTATGAGAGGTCTTGGAAACTCAAGTGCAACCCTACAGCCCTTGCCCATACCTAGCTTCATGATAGAAGACAGTTTTCTTGGGGGTAGCTGTGGGATGAAAAGTCCACTATTCTGTTGTAGCACACCAAGTGAGACTGTTACTATAACATGGTCAGCTCGAAATGTGCTGCCGTCTTTGCACTCTATGGTGACAGGTGGAATATCGGGTGATCGCTTCTCATGGCAGCTCACACTGGGTATCCACTGAATGGATTGCACTTCTGAGTTAAGATGCAGAGAGAGAGGAGGGAGGTCTCTGGCAATTGCATCCACAATAGCTTGATAGCTCCCCTTGAGAGCTAACTGGCCATTTGGGAAGGTGAAGTTGCCATATGTGGTAAGTTCAACATTCTTAGATCCGGTGGTACCATTCATGAATGCCTCATACAAGTTCAGGCTCTCAAAAATGGATTTTCGTTTCCATGTAGCTGAATCTCCTGTATCCAGCTCAGAATCGAGGATAGAATCCAACATCTTTGCCATACACTCTTCATAAGAAATTTCTCTAAGGTTTACTGGTTCACCTTTTCCCAACTTGTTGTCAGTGATGAAATTCCAGTCACCACGACATGCGTGATTGCGCAATTCCTCTTGAACCTTGAAGTACATATTCTGATAATGCTTCACTACAGCACGTGGAAGCTTATCTCCACTACTAAGCAGTCGAACAGCTGAACAGTCTGCATCCACAAGCTCATCAAAGGAGTCTTCAATCCCATCAGCGAATCCCATATCCAGTCCATATTCACCCAACGAATTGAAGCTTGGGAAGTGGTAAAGAAAGGTAGCACCCAGTTCAACTTCACAGCCTCTTGAGAAAGGAACACTTTTGACCCGCCCCCCAACCTTAGATGATCCCTCCAGAATTGCCACATCAAATCTCTTGCTTGGGTCAGAGAGAAGTGTTTGGGCAGCACCCAGTCCAGCAAACCCAGCTCCAATGACCACGACTTGAGGTCTTCTTGTAGTTAGCATTGTGTCGACACACTATACCACAGGATGTAAAACAGAAACTGGACTAATACCAAGTAAGGGATGACTTCATATACCAGCTACAGCTAAGCTCACCAAACATTCAACATTTAAATTTAATGTCTTGGCAGTACTTCGTGGTCAAAGGTAACCTTCAGCTTCAGGCCGGTGTATATCCACTGCTTGCGCACGCGCGCTACAGGTACCCGCTTATTCAATTTAGACCCTCCCACTTCATGAAAGACGAACTGTACTTCCTAAGTTCCTGCCGGGAGTACACTTTAGCTTCCGAAGCATGCAGCTAAAAGACCGAGTGCAAGAGCTAATATGCGGGTTCATTTATACTCTTGCACTCGGTCTTTTAGCTGCTTCGGAAGCTAAAGTGTACTCCCGCCAGGAAGTACAGTTCGTCTTTCAAGAGGTGGGCGGGTCTGGCTTCGCCAGACTACCCGCATATCTCCCGCAAGCAGGAAACATGCGGGTAACCAAGTTTTTTTTACGATCTTCGTAAAGCATTTGACTCAGTGCCCCACGCCCCCCTGCTCCAAAACTCAGTAGTACAGGACTCCATCAACATATTCATATTTTAATGTGGACCCAAAGCTACCTCACAGCTCACACACAGGAGCCAAAGAGTAGTTGTTGGTGGCGAATCCTCACCTCTGCTACCAGTATTATCTGGTGTCCCACAAGGCTCCGTATTGGGACCACTGTTGTTCCTTGTCTACATTAATGATGTTGCAAGCCTACGCTATACTCCAGGCACCGATCTTAACATATTTGCTGATGACATGCTGCTGTACAGGTGCATTGACTCCCGGGAGGATGTCCAATACCTTCAGCAAGATAGTGACACCACATATCGCTGGGTCAAGGACAACCATCTTGCCTTGAACCCATCAAAATACAACTATATGATCGTGACACGTAAGGGGAAACAAGCCAGCACCTGTACTATTTTATTCGAGAGTACCCCACTTGAACGTGTTGATATACCTCCAAATTCTTTGCGTTATCCTGTCCTCAGACCTATCCTGGACACCACAGGTTGAATCTGTTTGAACCAAAGCTAGAAAACTCTTGGGGTTGCTATATAGACGTTTCCATAACGACAATTCACTTCTCTATAGAGCAGCGAGAAACAGCCTACACTGTCGTATACGATACCTGCTATGAGGTAAAAGCAGGGTACCTTGGAACAATTTTCAGGAATCAGCTCTAATTTCTGACTGGACCGGAAGTAGATAGAGACTTGCTGTAGCTAAAGTTCATAAGATAGCGCTCCAGCAAAGATGCATAGCTTAAGCTGCTGTACGTGGCACATCTATCAAAATAAGGTGTGCGCGTACGAACCGGGACATGCCCCCCCCCCCCCCCCCCCCCCCCCCCCCGAAGTTTCAAATTAGGAGTGTAGCTAAACCTTCTGTTCCTCTGCATGAATTCAGCCCAGTGCTATTTGCAGAATCCGGCTGACTCTTGCTGGTATGTTTCCACCTTCAGTGAGATACAACAACGCTGCATCAAAATTTAATGATGTTGCCCAGCCGATGCATCAGTTGTGTGTCATACAGCATGCAAACACTAAACAGTACACTGCTCTTGCTTACATCCTCATCTGCTTCTTTTCTATGTCAAATGAAGTCCACACGAGCTGCAATCAGTCTTCTTGCAGACTCATTCTCAGCTCCACTGGCAGAAGAACTGATTGCAGTTTTCACCCCTCTCGAGCTCACCCCAATGTATTCAATTGTAATTCTGTTGGACATGTGTCCCCTTTGCCTGGTTCCTGGCTATATCAAACAGCGGTTAGTTGGTTGGCGACACGATTGCACTTGATTATATCCCCACGCAGAAATTCTCTCTGAAGACTTCAAAGTGTAGTGACTCGTAGACAGACATAATGAACTGATATCTTGTGACATTGCTGCCCCTTGGTTCATTTGAAGGGGAGTCCTTAGCAAACTCAACAGGTCCAGAGAGAAGTAGCAAACATCTGACCACTTTGTTCTTTTGGTAGTAGCATCGATGGCACACCCTTCACTGCAGCAGTCCTAAACGGCCTAAGCTAACTCTCTACCATGTATGGCTTTGAAATGGAGGTGGATGATTCTGGAACGTTGCAGTTACAATAATTTATGATGAACTATAGCAGTGTTTGTACAAGTATCACCCAACCACGCTATTCCACATAAGTACAACTCTTAATCCAAACACTTCCTCCTCTTGTGTACATGCTAGACACATCTGTGTATTCATGTAGACGATTACCAAGTGGGCATGCAAGTATTGCATTTTAGAATTCCACGTAGGACTCCAATTCTATTCCTGAATCCGGAATGGCAGAGCTACCTGGAGTTAGTGTGAGTTTAGTCCAGGTTGGAATGTGACTTATGTATGTATACAATACAGTGCAGGAGTCCACAGATTTAGCCAAAAGCATGTACCTGACATCACCAAACCATGGAAATGACATGTATGGTAATATCCAGATTTCAGGAAATTAAGCGCATGTGCGGATACCAGGAGACTCAGTTGTGATCTGGTACTGTTTGAGCATGTAGTTACATGTACTTGTATGCACAGGTCATCTTGTGTATACTAATACATAACATGAACTCGAAACACAGTGTGAAGTCTATCACAAATTGTGCTATTACCTTGAGGGTGTTCATAGCTCCTCTGCAACTCCAGATAGCAGAGGCATTGCTACAAAACCCATTTAACTCTTTAGGGCCTAAATTTATTTCTCTAGGTCATTTTCAGTCTATAGAACACTTAAACATACCCTAATTTCTGTTCCCTGGCGTTGCTGGGCTCGAAACTGCTCACACAGGTAATTTCAGCTACACTAAGCATATACGTGACTTAACCACACCCACCAACTAACGAACTTGCAATCAAGCCTCCCGAGAAGTAGCCAACCTGCCGTAGCTAAAAAACTGACCATGAACACTGGAAATGGAGGGCCTACAAGGCAAGACAGCTACTTTCTAAGTCCATTTATGCTTAAAACCCGAGAAATGGCCTACCCGGCTCCAACCAAGGGCCGTTCAAAGCTGAGCCCAAACGCGGCCATGCTGTTTGCACCCTTCGGGTGCACCCACCCACCTCCCCCTGCCCCGCCCTTTCTGCTGGCGCAGAGCCTATCTCTCAAGGACATTGCCGGATGTGACATCATGAAGCTGAAAGTCTCACGTTGCAGATATGCAACGTTAGATCTTAAAGGGCTAATGGGAAAGCAGCTCACCTAAAAATGGAGCTATTTAATGATATTCATGGGGACCCCAGGGCTATTTGTATCAGACTGTGTCAAGTACAAGCTTGCAACCAAGGTTAGCCACAGTTGGGGCTTCACAGGGTACCAACGGCACAGGCACACTCTCCAACACACAGAATAATAGTGAATAGGCTGTTAATGATATTCATGATCCACAAAATACGACAGATTACGTCCCTTGTCGCAGTCACAGTCAGGGTATGGTTGGACAGAGGTTCAGTGCTCAGTTCAGCTATAGCTTGCTTATCTCTGAACTTTCTTCCCACAATTCGGTTCTTTCTCTCGTCTCATTAACTCTTTAGGGCCTAAATTTATTTCTCTAGGTCATTTTCAGTCTATAGAACACTTAAACATACCCTAATTTCTGTTCCCTGGCGTTGCTGGGCTCGAAACTGCTCACACAGGTAATTTCAGCTACACTAAGCATATACGTGACTTAACCACACCCACCAACTAACGAACTTGCAATCAAGCCTCCCGAGAAGTAGCCAACCTGCCGTAGCTAAAAAACTGACCATGAACACTGGAAATGGAGGGCCTACAAGGCAAGACAGCTACTTTCTAAGTCCATTTATGCTTAAAACCCGAGAAATGGCCTACCCGGCTCCAACCAAGGGCCGTTCAAAGCTGAGCCCAAACGCGGCCATGCTGTTTGCACCCTTCGGGTGCACCCACCCACCTCCCCCTGCCCCGCCCTTTCTGCTGGCGCAGAGCCTATCTCTCAAGGACATTGCCGGATGTGACATCATGAAGCTGAAAGTCTCACGTTGCAGATATGCAACGTTAGATCTTAAAGGGCTAATGGCATTGCCCCAACTATTTGATGTTTATGTAAACATATAAATATGGCAAGGAACAGCATACCTTCAGTTTTAGCTCCAGAATATCGTGATTCCACGACAACAACTTTTATTGCACAATACTGTACGATATTAGCTATGTCCACAGGTCTGCACTTGTACTAGACTGGAACCACAGCAATATGACAACACCGTAAGTGCTCAACTCCCCGTGCATTACACGTATCATCACAGAAAACCAATACCTGAGAAGCTGCTTCTTCGTATCCTGTGGTGCCATTGATCTGTCCAGCAAGGAAGAGGCCCTTTACACGCTTTGTTTCAAGAGAAGGGTCCAACTGACGTGGGTCAATGCAGTCATACTCAATACCATATCCTGAATAGCAGAGACAAAATCAATAGAATTTGTTATTTACGTGCAGACATGCAGAATACAGTTTGTCAGTACACTAGCTACTGACTGGTTTGTGGGCACCTAAGCTTGTTTGATAATGTTGTAGCCTTGTTCTCAGGCCCCTGCCCAGCTTTGAATCACTTAGAGTATAGAATTTTGTTCACATATGTGTGGGAAAACCTGGGAACGAGGCTAATAATGTTGTACTAAGCAGGTACGTACTACTTCAGGTATACAGCATAATCTGTTTCTCTTTCCTATCTGATGTACCAGATTTCGTAATTTGGACAAACTTGGTTCACATGATCTGTGCCAATATGTAATAATGTAGGCCCTAGTATATTGTTGCCATAATGTAGGCCCTAGTATATCGTTGCCATAATGTAGGCCCTAGTATAATCTTATTGCCCTAGTATTGCCAAAGCTGTGCCAATCAATTTTCTGGCAGGTGTACACTCCCTTGAATTCACTTCCACAACAAAGGAACATACACATGGAGCATACGCCCTCCCAGCTATAGAGGAAGTTCGCAGTTCAGTTGCATGAGTGACCACTGAACACATGCACAGGCAGCTGCTATATATACCTGGGCAGAGCATCTTTGCGTTCTCAAGTCCAGCTATAGTGTTGACCATCTTTTGCTGTAGATCCTCCGGCAAGGTACAGGATATCCCATTAGGGTAGACAGTATCCGTGGAGAGACCTTCCAAACAGAAAGTGACAAGCTGGTATGGACCAGTATCTTCTCACCACCATTATAGCTCTGCTACATTGTACTCATATACCCTAGGGTATTGATATACCCTGGCT
Organism: Axinella damicornis; assembly: GCA_963931865.1. NCBI lineage: Eukaryota > Metazoa > Porifera > Demospongiae > Axinellida > Axinellidae > Axinella > Axinella damicornis. Next base: position 5,333,358 of record OZ007505.1, on the reverse strand, counting down.
TCAAAGGCACTGCTTAGTGTACATGGGATTTGTCCACTGTAGCGGTGCCTTTCAAATGCCCTTGCACTATGGTACAAACTGTTTCATGTACTGACACAAGCACATACCGTAGTATCTTAAATATGTCCGGGAATATGCCCACTCAAACATAGCCTCTTTCAAAAGCACAAACAACGTATAGTAGGTTGAACAGCTCCTGAATTGGCCCCAGTACATCTACACATGATCCTATCACGTTTGTACATAGCCTCTCTCTATACAGACTACACTAGCCTCAAGCCCAGGCTCTCTCCCACACAGCGTCCAAAAGCGTGAGGCAGGAGACTGCTGCCGAAGGGCAACAGGTCAAAGTACCAATGTGTTCAGATTCAGCATTCAATAATTTTGTGGGACTATATAGTCATGCACTTTTCAGCGATAATACAGCAACTGCATTTATGACTGACAGCATGCTCACACTCACCTTCAGGTTCCAGCCATACTTGATGATTTCGACCTTTGAATCTCATCACCTTGGCTTCAATAGAAGGACAATACCTACGTATGTACATCCAAACAACTTATGAGCTGAACGGCATACTGGATAGCTGCTGTATAGTGGCTTGTGATACCACACAAGATTACAGTAGTGTAACACTCTTGATCATAAGTCACTCTATGAGCTGAACGGCATACTGGATAGCTGCTGTAGGGACTACACATTACAGTAGTGTAACACTCTTGATCATAAGTCACTCTATGAGCTGAACGGCATACTGGATAGCTGCTGTAGAGACCTACACATTACAGTAGTGTAACACTCTTGATCATAAGTCACTAATACGCTAACGCAGAATAGGTTTCAAACTTTGCTGCATCAAATAAAAATACGTGCAATGAAAAATGTATTCAGGGATGGTCTGTTTCACAACATGATCCAATGTTGATCCGAATCTAATACCTTGGGCGCTATAAGAATTTGTGCTACTCTATTTTTGTGTCCAAATTGATAACGGAAACTGTATTTCTGATTTTGCATCATGCATTGCCCTAGGGCTCATTCTACGTTGCATACACCTCCATGTCAAGCCTTGGTAGAAAGAGATGGTTTTATGGGGCATAGTTGTTAGTGTACTTAAGTGTGACACATACTTGGGATGAACAATTTTTGCTTTTACATTTGTACCTGCCAACTACTACTTGGAGCTGTAGCTAGCACACAAAGTGTACCTTGGTCCTGTTACCTCCTCCAGTATATGTCTGTTGAGGTGCATGTTGTCAAGGACGACGTTGTGAGTGGCTGTGTTGGTGTGAGTGAGGTGACAACAAACTTGGTCCACCTCCACAGAACACGGAAAAGGTGTGTGTGTGTGTGTGTGGTGTGTGTGTGTGGTGTGTGTGTGTGTATGTGTGGTGTGTGTGTGTGTGTGTGTGTGTGTGGGGGGGGGGGGGGGGGGGGGGGGGGGGACAGAAAAGAGATCCTTCAAGTCATTCAACTGTCTTTGGACTAGACAGTGTACAGTTTGAGATATTGAGATTACAGACACAATGCACTCCATGAAGAGGAGTGAATGGAGGTTATGATCGGCGTTGAACCTCAGGTGAGTGGACTTTCATACCAGCCTTGTTCTTAAGATGCAACATTACCTCAACAGAAAAGCTGTATCATGTACACTGTGTTGCTTGCCCGCCACTGTAAGCTACTTGCACAAGCGGTAGTATTCTACAAACTATAATTTGTAACTGTAGGTACCTCTATTCCTCTTTCTTCATTGAGGAAGGAGAATGGTATCGGGGGGTCGTCTCCCGGTTGGGGTTGTAGGAAAGTATAGTTAATGGTCTTGCTGTCAATTCTTGGAGGTGTGCCTGCAGTATAGAGGAAGATTGAGAGGCCAAAGGATGTCGACAAGCAAGAGTGTATTAGAATGACAATACTAAGAGCGTTTAGCCTGACGATTGTGCTCATGACAAGTGACGCCATCCATGACTACATTTGCCATTACAGTATTAACAATAACATAAGCCCTGTACCATGTGGTACGATTGATAGCAAGATTATTCATGTACTTCATCCCTCATTTCAATACCGCAAATTAGCAAAGAGCCCACAAATGCAAGCTTATGCACTCCACCCAACAGGCGATCACAAGATGGAGGGAAGAAGAGTCTGTACCAGTTTTGAGTCTTCTCAAGGTGAACCCAGCTTTCTCCAGTGTGGTGGCCAGCCCAATTGCTGGAGCATCCCCTCTCCTACCCGCTGGGTGACTCTCCAAACCTGGACAACACGCCGGGAGAAGAGCCACAATACAGTCATGCACAATACGTGTGGTGTGCAGCCATCTGCAGCTAGTCAGTGTAGCACACTTGTAGCACAACTAGTAGGGCAAATTCACTTTTCAGAATGATGTCTCAGGTCTCACTCTCATCTCATGGATAGACACTGATTGCATCCACCAGCTTGTACTTACAGCAATACTGGAGCTATACCAACCTATCATAATCCTTCCCCGTAGGAAGGTTCCAGTAGTCAGGATCACAGTTTTGCTCCTTACAACTTCACCAGACCCTGTGAAAGATAAGTATCCATACTAGATCCATAATACTTGTAGCCTAGAGTGGGAGTGGTCGTGAAGGTATATAAGCAGTATAGATATCTCTCTCCCTGAGTTTGGTATGGGCCTATAATATCTCTTTCACTACGTGAGAAGCCAAGTTATTGTTTCAGTAGTGCACTGGTAGAATAGGGATTACTAAGCTGCTAGACTGGTAATTCGGATGCAGCAGTGAAGACGGAAGTTGCCATGCAAGAGGGAGAGAATTAATGTCTATAGTAGGTCATGTAGTCTGGGAGTAAGAAATTACCAGGTACGTATATATAGCTCAATGGGATTTGCTGGTCACTTCCATGAACACTGTGTGGAAGTTTGTGTCCAGGTTCACAATCAGACTGTCCAAATATGGTAAAAATCCGTATTTAGTTCTGGGGGGCCACAATCTGTGTTGCAGCTGGCTATAAGTACAGCACTTAATATGCTGATCACTGCAACGGTATACAATACCTAAGCATGCTCCGACTACTTCAGGTAAGGCTCCATCCTCATTCCCTTCAATGACCAGGTCCTCCACAGAGTCCTCCCTGACATGCAGGCCTCTTGTTCCGCTGATCTCCTCCTGCATGTTCCGTCGGTACTGGTCACGGTCAATCTGAGCTCGCAAACCCTGGGACGGAAGCATGAACGGTGAGCAATAATTATCGTAGTATTGTATTCGTAGATAAATATGTACATGTAGACAGCTACATGCTTATTAAAATCTCCACCATCGTACGTAAAATGAAGACTATGCTTCACCACGTGCACAACTGATGTGCAACTTCCTGAACCAGAGCTCAGTGACAGCAAAAGCTACGTACTTCAGTAACACACCACCAAGATGTTGTACAGTGTACGTATATGTAACTAGCAGGAGTCAGTGATCTTACCCATACTGCGGGGCCCTTCTTTCTATTCAGCACTCTGTACTGAATCCCTGAGATATCTGTAACACAAGATTGACAGAATACTTCATAATAACATCAAAGACAACATTATCAACCTCCATCCTCCCTCTGATTATGTTTATTCACATACTTGTGCATGGTACATGTAGTAACACCCATTGTGACAGTACATAACTGTTGCAAGTCAACCAAACACCTTGACCTTTAAACAAAATATGGTAGTTTCAAGGTGTGGCCTAGTTATAGGTTAATTCTCTTCCTGTTGTAGGCCTGCAGGCAATGGCTAAGTTTATTGTGGACATCTAACACCTCGGTGATAGTATGTACTTTGACAAGATGAAGTGCATAATGATCTGCTGCTGGGCATCGGTTTGTATTTTTGAGGCTCCACATATTGATGGCGCACTGAATTTTTGCTTGCTCATATGTACTACCATGTAAGTATGCAATGGAAATCAATGCATGCCAGCTCAAAAACTGATACAATTAACTCACCACATATCCGTGCACACAGTCCATCCAGTGCATCAATCTCTCGCATGAGGTGCCCCTTGCCAATACCTCCAAATGAGGGATTGCAAGACATCTCTCCTACAGCGAGAACAAAGTGGATGAGAACAATGGTCAACTTGTTCTTCTTTTCAAGCAAGTGAGCTCATGAGCCTTCTTTAGCTACTGACACAACTGCTATGAAGTTTGAGTTTTGGGAATACTGTCTCCTGAGACACAAGATGATCAACAAGTCTATTCATAGAAGCTGGAGTGCTTTTCATTTTACCATCACAAATGCATTGTCTTTTGCCCATTCCATGTTCAGCTGGTGGCCTGCAAATTTTGGTTGCCATAATAATGGTTTCATTACCAGGCCATACAAAAGTCTTACCGATGGTGCTGAATTTGTGGGTAACCAGGAGAGTGTTTGCTCCCATGCGTGCAGCGGCAGCCGCAGCCTCTGTTCCAGCATGTCCCCCACCCACAACGACGACATCGTACATAGACTGAGGATCTCCCTCATTGCTAGCAGCTGAGCAAGTGCGCCTTAGTAGATTAGGTTGTCTGGTGTGATGGGATTGTAGATAGACAGTGCGGTAGACTGCCACATGATTCCAGGACTTCTTTCGAAGGTGTAAACGGATGATTGATGACAGCATACTGACCAACTGCGGGAGTGGGAGTGGTTACTACGTACATCAGTACACATGGCATCAAGCCAGTCCCACCAGACCTTGACAGACGGTTTTTGGGTAGCTCTCTTAATATTACTACACTAGCTGGACCCCACGCTATGGGCATGAATGAAAGGTCCAGCTCGGCCTACAACACCCCTCTGGTCAACCAGCCCTGCACATCGCCTCCCTCAGCTGTTCAGACAGTAGCGTTGCAACCCATGGCCCTATGGCAATCGCGAGCAGCACAGATGGAATTCACATATCAATAAAGTAGGTATGTGGTATAGTAAACCATTATCGGCACATTTTGACATAAATGGTTGGGGGATAAACTGTTCCACGTAATCAGCACCAGGAACGGCACATAAAGATTCTGGTTGTTTGACATGCCGTTTTGGAATTAAACCACAATTGGCAGAAACAGCACCCTGTTATAGGGTGATTGATGTGCCAAATGGACCAAAATTGGTATTGGGAATAGACTTGGAAGAGAACTTTGCACTAGGTATGGGTATGTGAATGAGATATGAAGCTGGGGATTGTGCCATTGTGATCTGCACAAAAGGAGCTTTCAAATGATGCCCTTAAAAGTGATTTTAATTTCGGTCACATTTTTGCCAAAAATCGCACTCGACCAAAGGCTATAATCCATGGGTTTTTTTAATGATTTTGGGTCAAAATTCAACCTACAGCGAAATGGACATCACTTGAAAGCTCCATTCATTCTGATCACAATGGTGCAAATGCCAGCCTCATATCTCATTCCTAGCCCAAGATACTTAGCTAGCATAGTATAAAATTAGTGTGCTATACATGTACACATGTAGCAGTATGCATGCCTAGCCTCCTTCCAAGGCCTTCTACACTATCATTTTTGCATACTGTAAGTGATCAATAACTGGAGGTGTAGAAGGTCTGGGAATGAGCATGCCCCCAGGGTGCCCTCCACAACAGGTGGTGGTGTACATGTACTAGTATCAGTGTACATGAGAATTTTGATGACAAGACTTTATCTTTGCTGGCTTCGCTGTGTGGCATCTTGAGCCCGTATACTGAGGAGTTGCTGTGCATCCCTCCTTATATTATCAGATCAAGGGCATTATGAGTATGGTCAACAGCTGGAATAAAAGTCAAGAGCCCCCTTGAATACTGACTCTCCTTTTCTGTGTGAGGGTTCTGGCACGCACCCCGCCCTCCAGAAATTAAGGGCACCACGGTTAAAGTCAATAATCAGGAAACTACTTACACATCAAACTAAGTTGCTCAGCTGGAGTCTTGCCTGATGCTGCTCTTGTAGACTTCTTGCCCGCTCTGTTGCTGCTTTTCATACACACGACTAGCCTCGTTCCGGTTCCGCGGCCGTTCCCACTCCAGGTTGCATTGTGGATATTAGCCTGGGAACGAACACTCTAATAAAGCGCGTGTTCAGTAAATTTGAAACAGTCAACACCGAATCCCCGCTGCTTTTAGAACATGCTGTGTCATGTCATTACAAAGCATGCAGAGCAGTGTGTCTGATGCAGTGAGTCGTTGAGGAGTGATGGCTGACAGGTGTTCCAGGCTGTGGAAGGATGTCAGAGCCGTGGTGTCCTTCTGTGAGACCTGCAGCTTCATTGAGACATTGTGGGAAGGTAGTAAACAAGTTGTACAATTGTATGTGTTGTCATAGCTGCATTAGACATAGATGAAAGTGGTGTATGCATGGAACGAGAAACAACTGAACAACCCATCTGTCTATGGTGTATTGTCGAAGGAATTTGATATTGCCCATGCATATATTTTTGTGCAGGATGAAGGTGATGTCCATGTTAACAAAGATAATAAAACCGTGTGAACCTTGGTTCCATGAGGTTTTAATATTCTATCCACGGGGTCATCCACATAAGGGGGCAGAACCCTTAGCATGGGGACTTTTGTATCCCCATTCCCCCATTCCCTGACCGATGTCTGATCTGTCCCACTGCCACCAGCCAGTGAGGTCTGTGTATGACCTTCCCCTGTTCTGTCCCCCTTCAGTGCAGGATGAGAATGCGGACTGCCTTCAATTGACGTTCCGGAACCCCCAGAAGGAGTACGTTAAGAGTGTAATACCTGTCTGTAGCAGTTACCATGGGACCACAGTATTTATGGCCACTGTAGGTGTTTTATCAGTGACCACTATAGACAGGTTTCACTGTATTGTGCTTCTGGATTTTTTTTGTTAGGGCAATATTTTGCTCTCTGATTTTTTGGAGTAATCATCAACACTGTTATGGTAATATACATGTACCAGTTGTTTTGCAACTTACTTGGTGAGAACAAGAACCATTATTCTGCTGATTTCCTTACTCCCCAGTGGCTCCCAAGTGGAGTACATATTCAACTTCAGCACTGACTACCCTGGTGAGTGTGTGTACTGCATCTGAGACACTCATTCCCAGACTCTCTGTCTCCCTAGCCTCGTTCCCAGGCACTCTGTCTCCCCCTTTCAAACACCTGGGAATGAGGCTAGCACTATGTTCTACGCAATTGGGGTTTTGTACGTTTGACGCACAAATAGCTATTCTATGCGTTTGTCAGGAAAGGCTCCCGTGTCACTAGCCACTGACCTTCAATACTGTAGTCCCCCTACTTCTCCACACCAATGTGGTTGCTATGTGGCTTCTCATGTGGTTGTGCTGATCTGAGTCACGAAATTCCTGGTGCATGACATCATAGTGTGTTCTATTTTTAGACACAAATACGCTATGTTACTAAACATAGTATCAGTTAGACTTTTACTCCCCTGTTGTCAGTATTGAAGAAGAAATCTCATGATGCACAAGGCTAAACGATATATGCCTGTGCAGGCACTCCCAATGACATGGCCTACTGTGAAAATTCCATATTGTGCAAACTTACGGGGAGAGAAAGTAGTCCGTTTTTTGCTGGGCATGTGTATAGTATACACGTGCATAGTATACACTTGTATAGTACATGCACCAAAGCTGACTCTGCTATTTATACAAAAACCTTAGCAAGGGGATCAGCACAAAGAACCTACTGATAACCAACACATTAACATCTCTCAGCACAGATGTCCAACACATTAGCATGGCCTAGCACAAATGATCAATACACAGAACTCTAGACTAACGTAATCATCACGTCCTTATAATCCATAATGTAGTCCATCCATCACAATAGTATACACCTGTATAGTATACACATGTATAGTATACAGGTGTATAGTATGGTCATGTATCCCACTACATATAATAAATATGTGGTGTTCAGTGTGGTGTTCACTATCTCCATGCATGCAGAGGGTACTGTTGTCTGCTGCTCACAAGATCAGGGCTCACTGGAGACTAAGTCAGAACCCATCATGGCCATCTTCAGAGTTATATGTGAAGGTGAGGCTGAGTATAATTCTGTAAGGCTGCACTAATTGGGGCAAGCCTGAGCAAGCCCGTACAGACGTGATACTTCATCTAGTAAACAGTAGAGCAGCTCTGTTATCAAGTACGTCATGTACTCCTAGTAGTAGTGCACTTCACTCTGCTGCAAATAACCAAACGCCGGGATTACTGATGTGGTTACGAAGGATCTACTACCCACTGTAATTGTGTAGCATGCAGGCTTTGAAACCTAAGTACCAAAGTACCATTCTGATACACTATCCTTGCTCTTTGTACTTTGCACTGGGGGTGTTTTTAGCATGTTGATGGCGTTCCACGACAGGTGTTTTTTGCAAAACCAGTAAACAAGAATTCCAGGATTTAACACATACGTAGAGAGAGTGTGTACTGATGATGCTTGTTGAATAAGTTAGTGTGTATAGTGCCAAATGTGGATTAGATGGGATGATTATGTGATGATGTGTTGCATAATGAGGATCGACTTGTACTGCTAAGTGCTCCACACACAGAGTGGTGCAGGAACAATGGCGTAGTGATGCCCTCCCCTCTCGCTGAGCGGCCGTCACAAGAGCAACAAGGACAGGAGAGACAGCCGGGGCTACAGCCGCCGGTGGAGCAACAACGGCAGCAGGAGGGGAAGGAACCGGAGCGAGTGAAGGAGGGGGCACAACATCAGCAGGAGTCACAGGAAATGGAATTCAGCCCTCCTCCTGAGCAGAGAGATACCATTGCAACACAGGTACTGTACATGTGTAGAATCAAACGCTTCTCATTCTTCCGCCAGCATAAGCCAAGCGAGTACATGTAGTACTCTCACAGCCCCTCCCATCCTCTCATGTCCAGAGACATCAGGACTTGTCCAATGAAGTACTAAGTACATGCGCATCCCCCCCCCCCCCCCCCCCCCCCGGCATCCCAGGAGTCCCAAGTAGCATCTCCTATCCTAGGACCCCCCCACCCGTCCAAGTATCCCGGCATTCCCTAGTATCATCCCCCATCCCAGGGTGAACCGAGGATGGGTGATCAGGAGTGGCCAGCTTCTTTTGTAGCAAGACTTTATCTATCTGTCAATGTAAAGTGTGTTCATGACGTCTCTCCTGTTGTATCTGCAGGTGTCGGTGGCGAGCTCAGAGTACACTGAGACCAGTGAAGGAGACTTTGATGATGACTACGACGACTACGATGTGGTAGGAACTGCATATTTGTGTTTTACAGACTCTGACATGTCTTCAGTAAGCTATTGGGAGCTGTTTCTTATAATTTTCACAAGTTTTTGTAGTACATATTGGACCACTTGCCAATATGCAATTAGTTTCTAGTATACACCCCCACAAAAGTTTTACACAAGTGCTATGTACACAAGTTGTTATGACACTGAGATGGTTCATGTTCACATAGCAACACAGCTACACGTACACACAAGTACAAAGGATTGAGAGTACTGTTTGTGGTCATCATGTTTACAAAGCTGCATGGTCTCCCTGCATCTGTGAGAAGAGCTGCTACTTCAATGGGAGGGCCTTGGCATTCACGAAAACTTTGCTGTGGCTATCCTCTTGAACAGTACTACTGTCGATCATGTACCACGAGAAATTTCCAAGAGTCTGCTGGTATTTCGTGCAGATGAGTCGCAGCGAGATGACTTGTATTGCAATGTAACACACTGAGCATGTGTAGCTTAAATATTCCTGAAGACGCTCACCAAGAGGTGTTAAAACGAGTCAACTACTCTGTGCAGGAACTTTGGCGGTAAAGAGGGGGAGGGCATATTTTGGAGGGGACGTATTAGCGGGAGACTATGGTACACATAACCAAGGAGACAAATGCAGTAGCAAGATCTCCTTGCTGATGGTATTCACCAAGAGCGCATGATGACATCATTGTTTTTTCACGGCGATGTCATCATGCGCTCTTGTATTCACTCATCTCTCAAAATTTGTGAATCTTACTCTGTAAGCAGCCTGGCCAAATTTAGTGCATTTCGTCATACAGGGCTATGATGAGGTTGGCATGGAGGAGGAAGGACTCCATCCACTGCTGGAGGATGAGATTGGTCGGGTGCAAGACCTGTACGGATCCAACGCCATTGATTCCAGGTTCGGACATTCTAGAGTTTGTATACGTGTGTATTTACTTACGTACTAGACCAGATGTTGCCAGGTGGGTTGGCAAATCTCAGCCTGTAGGTAGCACCCCTTTTGTACAATGTAGAATATCTCTTGAAGAGTCCACCCCTGCAGTTAATAATTGGCGAAGTTACAATGCTGTGAGTGGTTTATGGGAAATAACCACAAGAGGCTGTTCATTAATGTTGACCAAGAGGCACAGCGTAGTGGTCGAAATGAATACCTTCGAGGGGGAATTCCCATCTACCACAAAAGGGCATAGTCTAAACAGTAGGTGCCTTTGATCCACCCACGCACTATAGTACAAATTAAAAGTCTTGCAAATTTTTGGATAGTTGATGACATTAGTAAATTATACTTGTACGTATGTACATGCTGATTTGCAGAATACATGCTGGCATTGATGAGATGGATGCCTTCCTGTACATCGACATGAACAACTACCTTGATGTAAGTGATCGTTGCAGTTCTGTGATCATGGGATGTCTCTAGGGTCTCCCCACCTGAGCACTTCAAGTAGTCCAGTATACAGTAGGCGATCAACAACATTGGAATTGACAGTTTAAGGCAGAATCATTCTGTTCAAGGTTACTCGTCGAGCTCTATTTATTAACGTCCAGTTTGTGGAGATTAGACACTGCAGTGAGGAGTCGCATACATAGCTGTTCTGTGTATTCCGTTCCACAATGACCGAATATAGCTGCTGAACTAACTAGGAGTTATGCCACATATCCCCTTCTTGGACATTTGTATAGTGCCAGTATCCGATCGTGTCATTTATTGGATCACTGCTTGACACTGACGTTTATGGCTCAGCTGTCAGTTAAGGGCCAGGTGCAACACTCAACTGGCTGCGTAGTTGTAGTCAGTTGACATAAACGCAGCCAGTTGAGTGTCAACCTGTGATCTGATAATGACACGATCGGATACTGGCATGATCGGATACTGGCACACAGATAGCCCCTCTTCAGAGACTGTGATGATCCAACAAGCTAGAGGATATGTGGCAGAACTCCTTGACTGCCTCTCATTGGCGGGTTTGCTTCTTAGCCTTGTCAAGCGTGAGCTTTGCATCGAGTGGTATGTGTTGCAATTGAGCGCTGTCCCATATCCCACCTACATACCAATGTGCTAGCCTCATTCCCAGGCCTACCCCGTTTTTTCTGTTCTTCGGTTTCCGTTGACAATAATACACGGATGCGGAAGGCCGCCCTTCCGCATCCGTGTATTATTGTCAACGGAAACTGAAGAACAAAAAAAACGGGTAGGCCTGGGAACGAGGCTACCAATGTGCCATGTGTCATCTTGGATTCCATCGCGCTGTATTCCCAGTTTGTGATTTGTAATCCTGATCTTGCAGTGTCCATTTCTGTGACCCCATTATCTGGTTTCCTTTGTGTGCATACATGTAGGAGCATGCTGCATCGGCCTGGGGAGTGAAGCTCTCTGAACCACTTGTGATACTGCTGCACATCCGTAGTGTTAGCAGATACCTGGATGGCCTCGGTAGGTTGAAACGTACAGCATTCCAGATAGAAATGGCATTACCTGGCTGGTAAGGTTGGATTGCAGTGTGAGCATTCATTCTGAGGCAAGCTATTTCAGCAGATTCCTGGCGGTCTTGGCATTCTCACTCCTGACTACCTACAGTGGGTGGGGTGGGAAGGGCGGGATCTACCTATGGGAGGGAGGGGGTGGGTGGGGTGGGAGTGACTACCTACAGGATGGAGGGGGTGGGAGGGGTGGGAGGTTGCTGATTGCCCAATCTGTGCACTCTATGGACTGAAAACTATGCTACTAGGCATACACACACACATAAATGCCTCACGCCACGCGAGTCGGAGATGGCAAAGTCGACAAAAAATAGTGTCTGCTCTGGGGTCTCCTGTGCATGAGGTACACTAAAAAAAGCTCACCTTTGGTGAAGTGATTCCCTAGAAAAATGCTCGGATGCCCTTTGCCCAGCGCCTAACCCGTCCTCACGGATCAACGACGCTTGGATGCCCTTTGCCATCCTCTTCACGGGTCAACATGCAGAGTGTGTCACTCTTCTGCTGGTGTGCAAGTTGTCTTCTGTCTGTGTTGTCCTGTCGTCTGTCGTCTCTCTGTTGAACAGTCATTTCTAGCCAGTCGTCATCTTCTGTCCTCCAAGTTCTCCATTGCACAGCGACCACAGACGCAGAGTGCTACGTGCTAGGAAGTATGCCTACATAAACTATACAAAAAAACTCGTATACTGATTGTAAAACATACATACAAGCGTGACATGAGAGAAAGACTCCCTATGCACGCACGATTATGTGCCTCATGATTCGGCAACAAGGTGGACACGACAGTCCTAGTGGGGCCACTTGAGGTCAAGGGTAGTGTAGATTCCTCCGTTTTGCTGTCCCCTGAGTGGGCAATCTGCATTACTACTCTCACTCCAAACCTCCCCACCTATGATACCGCTGTTTCTTTCCTCCCCAGAGCCTCAGGTGGATGTGTTCCAGGCCTTACCGTCTGCAAAGGGGGAGAGGAAGAAAGTGGGACTCGGCAGTCAGATGAGAAAGTGAGATCATATCGGTCTAGTGTAGGCTTGGCTGATAGAAAAGCTGTGAGGTTTTGCATAACCTCATTCCGAGGCTCAGTCCACACCTGAGAAAGAAGTAGAGAAAGTTATCAATTATCGGACACCATCCATATTCGGACTAGCTAGCGCGGAAGTTGTACAATTGCGGAAGTGGGCGTGACCTTCCGTCGATAGTGCACATCCATCTCACTGTGCCTCGCAAGTTTGGTGTTGCTCTCTTGTTTGACTCTGGAGTTATAATCTGTGAAAGACAAAACTCTGAAACAGCTATAATCAGACAATTGCATGCATTATTGGACGCCGCTCCCCATTGCTTCCTCTGAACCAGTTTTCGGCGGGATTTCTGCAACGTCGTGGAGCCCCAAGACCCTTCTGCTGCACGCCTGATTTTTGGTGTTGTAGCTGCCTCAGGCTCTGAGGGGTGTCATTGGAATGTTGACCAAGTCTCGCCCTCTTTGATCGGACAGTGGATTTCGCCGTGTTTTAGTATGGACGTCGCCAACACCGCTTTGGGGCCACGATGCAGACATCATTGGAATGTGCAGCTTCTCAGCAACACAATGGTACAAGTCCGGTGTTCATTCGTCGTATAGTTCTCGAGATGGAGCTGTTTTTGTCTTTATTACTTGATCCATCAGCATGTTCGATAGACTAGAAGAAAATGGAGAAGAACAGCTCCATCTCGAGAACAACACGACGTATGAACACTGGACTTGTACCGTTGTGTTGCTGAGAAGCTGCACATTCCAGTGATGCCCGCATCGTGGCCCCAAAGCGGTGTTGGCGACGTCCATACTAAAACACGGCGAGATCCACTGTCCGATCAAAGAGGGCGAGACTTGGTCAACATTCCAATGACACCCCTCAGAGCCTGAGGCAGCTACAACACCAAAAATCAGGCGTGCAGCAGAAGGGTCTTGGGGCTCCACCACGTTGCAGAAATCCCGCCGAAAACTGGTTCAGAGGAAGCAACGGGGAGTGGCGTCCGATAATGCATGCAATTGTCTGATTATAGCTGTTTCAGAGTTTTGTCTTTGACAGATTATAACTCCAGAGCCAAACAAGAGAGCAACACCAAACTTGCGAGGCACAGTGAGATGGATGTGCATTATCGACGGAAGGTCACGCCCACTTCCGCAATTGTACAACTTCCGCGCTAGCGCGTCCGAATACGGATGGTGTCCGATAATTGATAACCTTCTCTACCTGGTATCCACTGTGTGTGCATGCGTTTAATTTCCTGGACGTCTTGTGGACTACCGAACAACCAAAAACCATATTCGTACTATCACTATACTGTCCGTGCAGTTTTCCTCTTCAATGATCAAGTTCGATTTTGACTTCGATTGAGCATTCCTTCAGCGGATAGGCAATCCTGTTATGTGTCTCCAGCCAGAACAGGTAGCCTCCATTTTGGCTGTTTACAAAGATGGGGTTTGAAACGTCTGCGTTACCGTTTGTCATGGACTGTAAGTTAGCAAGAGTTGATACACACCAATCCAGGACAGTATAGTGTTAGGTGTCGTGTAGTTGTGGTGATATCCTGGCCCGATCTCATTGATGGTGGAGCGTCACATCATCAGGCACATGTATATATCCCTCTGCCTGCTTCTTAGTGTAGATTATGCACACGCGCGAAACTGCGAATAGTACATACCAGACCGTTTTGTCTCTTTCTTAGGCCTTGGAACGAGGCTAGGTTTTGCATTGCTGGTTGGGCCATCACTTCAGTAGCCAGATAGTGCAGCACTGGTATGCAATAGGAGTTGCCATCTCCTAGTCGTCCTAGTAGCTAATGAGGCCTGGTATTCGCTGAATCATGTGCTGCTCACTGGGTGACTTTCATTTCGGCCTGGGGAGATGGATGTTCATGTACACCTGTATCAATGGCTATATTTATTCCCCCAGCATGTGTTCGTAGGTGATCATCTCATGCCAGCCCTGTACTTGTATTTTTTGCTCTCTGTCTAGGATAATGCAGACGTTTGTCTCCCAGCAGTGGAGGACTCTGTCCAATGCTATTGTTGGAGAGTTGTGTAAGTTACTCTAGTCGGCTGCCATGCAGTGCCATGCAACAGAGTTTCAGTGACCATACCCTTCCTTGCCCGAATGCATGTACAATTCCTGGAGCAGTGCTTTTTCTTTCAACCAACCATTGACTCTACTCCGGGTAATGTCCATGATGCACTATGATCAGAGTGCGTTTCTGCATCATATTTTAAGCGTGCGTGTGTGTGTGTGTGTGTGTGTGTGTGTGTGTGTGTGACTAACAGAAGTGGGATGTTTAGGGGGTGGGTCTAGACTATAATGACACATGCACGCAACCTTTGTACTTTACTACAACTTCCAAACCACGAAGAATGGTTGAGAATGTTGGGCAGGGGGCTGGAACCTTCCAGAATGTCTGAGGCTACAAGCGGACAGAATCAGGGAGCAACAGCTGAAGTGGATGCAATCGGGGAGCTGCAGCTGGAGCAGACGCGAATGGGGTGCAGCAGCTGAAGCGGATGCGATCATGGAGCAGCAGCTGGAGCAGACGCGAATGGGGAGCAGCAGCTGAAGTGGATGCAATCGGGGAGCAGCAGCTGAAGCGGATGCAATCGGGGAGCAGCGGACACAATTCTGAGCAGCGGACACAATCTGGGAGCAGTGGATGCAATCGGGGAGCAGTTGCTGAAGCAGAGTGGAAATGAAGAGGATAGTAGCTGAACGAGTGAAGCTACATGTACTTGTACACAATTAACCATACTTACCATGTCCTGTGTTGATGACCCAAATTGCATTCACATTCATTCTCATTCATGCAATTCATTTCTATTTCTATTTAGTACAAAAGACATCAAAACCTCAGCGAGAACCACAGCCGCAAGATCAATCTCTGGGTACCACACCCACGAACAAAGACGCCATGCTGGCACACATGCTGGAGATGGGTTTCGGAGCTGAAGAATCACTGGAAGCACTGTCATCCACCAACAATGACCTTGGGAACGCCTGCGCTATGCTAGCACAACAGTCCGTGGACTGTGGTTCCAAGAAGCCTGCACCATCACTGTCCCCTGATATAAAGCAGA
The DNA here is from genome assembly GCA_963931865.1 of Axinella damicornis. Taxonomy (NCBI): domain Eukaryota; kingdom Metazoa; phylum Porifera; class Demospongiae; order Axinellida; family Axinellidae; genus Axinella; species Axinella damicornis. The sequence continues at coordinate 5,317,559 of OZ007505.1, read as the reverse complement.
GTCCACCGACACCCCCCTACTCCCCTGCCCGATCCAAGCGTGAAGTACCATCTAAAGGGTAACTGACTATTCATTAATTTTATGCTTACACTTGAGCTATAGTACATGTATATGTACAGTGGACCCTCACGTTTACAGACACCAATGTGTCTCTGAGAGACTGAGTGGGCAAGTAAGTACATGCCCCTTGACCCTCGTACGTGCCCCTTGACCCTTGTAAGTTGTACATGCCCCTTGACCCTTGTATGCGCCCCTTGACCCTCATCTCTATCACTTTGTACTCAAGCAATGTACACATTATGATGTAGCACCATCAGTTTTATGCAGCTCCTCTGTTGACTGTGCCTCCCTCAGAGTTGTTCGGCAGACATCAATGGGAGCCATGGTGGACTTCGTCAAGGACGGTGAAGAAGACATGCAGGTATGCATTGTCAAGGTTAACAGTAGAATGTATAGAAGCTTGAAACTCCCTGTGATGCTCTTAGTATTTAGAAGCTTCCCTCTATGCATATAGCACTTTTTGATCAAAAACTGATTGTGGGAGGAGGTTCTTATGTATACTGCTCCCCACAAAGCCAGCCAACACTAGTGCTCCTGTGAAAATCTGTAGTTGTTATTACCTGAGAAATGTTTTTGCTGTGCATTTCACTCTATCAAGGCACCTACCACTACAGCTTTTGTCCCGAGTAGAGGCTGTATACAACGCTAACCCCGTACCCAGACTCTTTCTCGTGTGCAGTGAGCCTGTGTACGGGGCTGTATACAGCACATTCACTGGTAGTTCATGCTAGAGAACGTATATATTCTGAATCAAATCATACTCTCTCACATGCAGAACGATAAAGATGTGCCACTGCTGGATAATGGGTTTCTAGCTCAAGTACGTTTATATGGTCAGATGGATACATGGATTGATTGGTAGCTGGATAGTGCAGGTATGTACGTGTAGATACCTATAATGAAATGAGGCATGTGTTGTCATTAGTTTTGATGTAGAAAGAAAGATTGATGTAGCGGCTGTAATCAGATCATTAGGAAAAGAGGTCAATATTATTGATAGACTGCTTTGCCTACAGTGCATGGAGTATGCTCTGAAGCGGTTCCGTTCGCTGAACGAGTTCTGTGTGATCTGCGATGAGAGGCATGTGCTGGAGACCGGGATGATCAAGGTACGTACGTATCTGTGTATGTGCATGTACGTATGCCGGGTTCTGTGTGGATTGACCATTTCCGGCATGGATCGTCGTGTGTATTTCTGATCCTTCCATGACTCGAACTCCCATGGAACACTTCTCAGTGCTTCACAGTCCAACTGGTCAAGTTATACAGAGGGTTCTTTCTCTCAAGTACTCACCCGGTCTTTCCACCGTGAGACTTTGTCTGCCACGTGGTCAACGATAAAGTAGCAAAGGTATTTTCCACAAGCAGCGCTGGCTACCCGGGTCCCGTTTGCCCATCTGGCTAAACAGATTGAGCGAGTCTCGGCAGATACCTCCACTGTAATAGCGTTGCTAGTTTGGGTAGGCAGAACCCCAAATCTTATTATTGCAAATTACAACATTCCAATCACGACATAATTAATAACAAGTAATAAAAAACATTACAAATGTAGCAGGATGTAGGGATACCAGAACGGCAAAAGTAAGGAAACAAGAGGGATGATCGAACATAACAGTGAAGTATACAATCACCCCTACAGAGATCTTCTTCCATATATACATGTACAATGAAAAAAGATATGTAGGGGTGCTTGTATACTTCACTGTTATGTTCGATCATCCCTCTTGTTTCCTTACTTTTTGCCGTTCTGGTATCCCTACATCCTGCTACATTTGTAATGTCTTTTATTACTTGTTTGTGTAATTTTTTGGGCAGCAGGCGCATGTTTGAGGTGAAGTTAGCTGCAGAAGTCAGTGACCTCACAGGCAACTGGGCAGTAGGTGTCCTTGCCTAGGTATTTGACTCAGGTATTACACTTCCAGCATTGGCTGAAGAATCAGGCCCGGGCATCTCAAGTCAACTGTTCCCTAGATGGATGACAAAGCCACTGTTCTCCCTGTCTGAAGACCATGGCATAGGCAGTTTATAGTAGGGACATTCATATGGGTGTTGAGAGTTGAGATAGGCATTCACCCTGCTCACAGAATACAGTATAGGTAGCAATATAAGCTTAGCTAAATCATGCGTACAGGGACTAACCTCAGTCTTATAAAGAGTGCCTTGTTTGACAACACATCGGTCAACGCATCTTCCCCACTGTTTCTGAATCTAATTCAGCGATCTTGAGTAATAATTACGTTCGTTGCTAAGTGATCGTTTAAGTGCGCATGCGCACAAACGTGAAAATGGCGTGACAAACGAAGCCATAGTTATTGAGTGGGCAGCTGCAGCCACCTGGTGAAGACTTGGAGGTAGCGAAAAAGCGATGGGACGTTGCACTGCTCGGTTGAAAATGCTGCTGTTTCGTACGAAAACCATCGTGACAGATTGAGGCAACGTTGAGCTAAGTTGTCTGAAGAAAGAAGAAAGAAGAAGAAGAAAGAAAAACAATTTGCCCGTTTTGCGAGTGCCTGGTGTGGTACTTTCGCGACGATTTTACGCGATGCGAGGAGTCTTGTTGGTCATGAAAACACTCGAAGATGAACGGTATGTGGTTATAAAGGCTTATAAGTGTACCGTTTCTGAGATTTGGAGAGATTTTTTTGTATTGGCATGTATTGCGTGTACGTCGTATCCCTACATATAGACTCTACCGAGTCTATGATGAGTCAGAGTTCATAAACATGCAGAGTTCTGAATTCTCTACATGTGTGTGGTTCAAAATTTTGGGCACTGTGCATCTTTAAATCTGAGATGCAGCCTATTTTACACGGTGGCAATTGGTTGTTGTTGCCATAGCAACAGAAGTTCATTTTAGCCCAATGGGCAACTTGCATGATTACGTCAAGAGTGGTCGGACACACCCACTCATATACCATACTTCTCCACAGGAAATGTATTGGGAATGGCTACCGAGGTGAGTGTTTACAAGCATAGCACCCACATGCTAGCATGTATCAGAAAATGATTTGACGTATTGGCTGTCCAGAAATTTTGCTACAAAATGACGCATTCCATGTGTGAATCGGAGAAGCGGTCGCACGTCAGCACAGCTAGTATACATTCACCTTGCATGGTAGCCATTCCCAATACATTTTCAATGGAGCAGTATGGTACGTGATACCATGAGTGGGTGTGTCCAACCACTCGTGACGTAATCATGCAAGTTGCCACTTGTATAAGGTCTATTGTGATTATGCGTACAGTGTAGCGTGCCTATATATGTTTGAACCATGGGTCCACTTATTGCTGAGCGCATTAGCGTGAGGCACTGAATGGGGGATCTATTTCTCACTATAGTAAGTACGCACCCACGCTCAGGAACGTTGATAGGAAAGTTTCCTGCCGGCCAATTGAGTTTTATTTGCCTCGAGGGCTCGACGGTACGAGAAGTACAACCTTGAGACTCAGATCAGTGGACGAGCGTGCAGTGCCTCCAAGGGCTTGCAGAGCTGGAGCAGCTACACATGGAGTGAAACAGTCAGCGCAGTCAATATCTTATACCTCAACTCCATAATAGTCTCATGTAGCCAGAGGCTAGGGTACAAGTGAACGGGGCCTTCAGGGTTCAAATTCACAATCGATGTAAGCACGTGGTAAGGTTACGCATGCGGCGTTTCCACGAGGCATGATCGATGCGGATACGTATTCCTTGTAGTACAGTATAGCTGACTGTTGAATTGAGTATGTGTTTATCTTCCTGTCCACAGCCATGTGTGTGCACCAGGGAGCTGTGTGTGTTTGCCTTCCAGTCCCTGGGGGTTATGGCTGATGCTGCAGAAGCCATTGCCACAGATGCTGATGTGAGTGACAAACTGTGGCTGAAGAAAATAAGATCGATATAGTTTGACATGTATGTAGACTGAGTGTGATTACACTCCTGATAAGTGTGTCGCATGTGTAAGCAATCAAACCTCACGGCTTGCAGGAAAGGCCTGTGAAGATTCTGTTGTGAACATCGAAACCCTGGGGGGCTAACCCCCAACCTTGTCTGTATTGGGTCCCTGTCTCCCCCCCTCAGCTTACAATCCTGTGTGAAGCTGGAAGGGACTGGAAGGCAAACACGCACAGCTCCCTGATTATACAGTTACATTCCCGATGTTTGCATACTTAGGTGGTGGACCTGCTGATAGCCATGGCCAATGCAGCTGCAAACAGTGGTAGGGCGAACATCATTCTTGACCCCTTCCCCTCCCTTGTGGACCCTGGGAACCCAAACAAGCTGGCTCTGGATCCAAAGGTCAGGAGAAACCATTGACCATGTACGTAGTTGCAAGAAGTGTGGAGGTACTCGGAATACCACTGTCAGGCCCAGTACAGTTACTTGTTGTTACTGGAGTTATTGAATGGTAGGTCCCTCACTAACAATTACTTCAAGCTATCAATATATTGAGATTTTAATGTGTGTCCGTGTGTGTGTGACGGAAGTGGGATGTTCGTGGGGCGGGACTAGACTAGTGACGTGCGACCTTTGTACTTCAATGTACTGAACCTCGAACTCTGTGAAGAACGTTCGAGAACATTGGGCATGGGCTGGAATCTTCCAGAACAGGTGAGGCTACAAACGGACGCAATCGGGGAGCAGCAGTTGAAGCGGACGCAATCGGGGAGCAGCAGCCGAAGCGGACGCAATCGGGGAGCTGTTGAAATTGGGGAAGAGCAGCTGAAGCGAACGCAAGTGGCGAGCAGCAGCTGATGGGACGCAATCGGTGGGCAGCAGCTGAAGTGGACGGAAATGGGGAAAAGCAGTTTGAAGCGGATCAATGCAATCGGGGAGCAGCAGCTGAAGCTACTCAATCGGGGAGCAACAGCTCTGCACAGAGAGCTGTCCGGCACCGGATTACTCACGTAGGCGAACGAGGGGGAAGTAGCTGAGCGAGTGAAGCTACTTGTACTGATTATATCCTCATGGAAGAGATTGCATCACATGATATCCAATTCTTTCACGTGGTGTGTAATTACTGGGAAATTTTGGCAGCAATTAATGTGGCAAATTTAATGATGTTTGCAACAGGTAAAAAAATTGAAGAGGTATGACATAACCCCCCCCCCCCCCCCCCCCCCCCCCCAAATGGCCTTTAGCTTTGTCTGGCCAACGGATTTTTTCATTTGGTGGTTGACATTTCAATCGCCAAAGCACCCAATTAAAAACCCATTGCCAAATTCGGGCAATGTACAGTATTAGCTACTATTATGTACCTTGATCTTGTCCATGCAGGAAAAAAACTTCAACCTAGTGAAGCAAGTATTGAAGGAGGTGGTGGCTTCACGAGGAAATATGCTGGTACAGTAACTGTGAAATGTCTGAATTTACATGTATGACATCACAGAGATCATGCACCTCTTGTCAATACACATACTTTTAGGATCTAGCAGTATTTGGTGATCTTCATGACTGTATATTCCTTGGGGGAGGGGGGATATATGGTCTCTGTTACATAGACAGATATTGTGAATTCTTCAAGAAGAGCAGAGCATTCACCCTGTTACAGTAGTTTGAAGACTATACTGTTGTGTGCTGATGTTTTACTTACATGTATGTGTCCTGTATTTCTGTGTACACAGAAGGGACGGTCATCTAACTTGAAGCAAGATTTAGACACGCATCACAAGCTGGCGTTTCCGCTAATGCAGTGGTAAGGTTTTAAGTTGTGGAATGAGCTCTAAGACTTGTAACGGTGCATCTTAGCAAAGCTTATTCTTTGGCCTCGTTCTAGACTCTTAACATCAACAGTAAATAGCTTCTGCATGAAGCTACAGAAACCGGACAAGGCTCAGGGTCGTATTGTTCAATCCTTGTGTGACTGGGTGATGGCTGTGTTGTTTTTGCAGCTGTTGGACAACAATCATCTCCGTTGGTCACCTGAGAACTGAAGATGTGACAACATGCATCACTGCAGAATCTAATTTTTTTTTGCACTGCAAAGCCAAATTTAAAATTTGGACCCTACAAGTACAGTACTGTGATCCATCATCAGTGTTTCCCCCAAAGGGGTGCTCCTCCCCCCTTTCCTGGCCTATTATCCTTTGATGTGGTCATTAGAATGCATTAAGAATTATTTACTACCGGCATTTTCACCCCCTTTCCTGCATGTCAGTTTTGGGAACACACTGCTTCATTCGTATTGGGAGTTGGATATTATATGCACACCAAAGATCCTCTGTGACATTTCCCATCTCTATGGTTCTGTGGTTCTGTAGGATTGTTGCAACCTGCAGAGCCTTCATAGTACTTCTCCCTGAAGACAGAGTGAGTACCTTGTCTTGCCGAGATGTTCAGCTATATCGTAGCGACCTTTGTTATCTTAATTCCTCTCTCTTTCTGGAGCTAATGCTGAACACACACTGTAAAAAAAAAGTGTGCACTGCACGCCATTTTGTCCCAATACATACATATACACCAAAAGCCATTTTGGTGTGTGTATTCGGACAAAATGGTGTGCAGCACACGCTTCTGTTTTTAGGGTGCATACGTATCAGTCTGAGACATGCATAACTGAATCCTGAGTATCATGGGAGACAGGCAGCAACAACGATTATTATAGCATGGCAACAGCGACTTGTATTTCAGTAGCTACATAATTATACTCCAGGCATTTATCAAGAGTGCTTTCAGCTTTCCACGTATACAGCCATCTGTCCTGCTCAGCGCATGGTGTGTGGATTAGTGTGGAGCATGTATAACATTAGTCTCGTTCCCAGAGAGGGTCTGGGCACGAGACTTTTGACTCGGTTCCTGTGTTGTGCATGAGTGTGTGCTTTGATATGATTGTCTGAGATCCCATACATTGTTAATTTTGTTTAGTGCTTGCAATGTCTGCATATGTCTTGCTCAGGCTCGCCCCACAATGTCCTGTATTCCACTAGTATGTTACACTATAGCTATCAGTTGTGTCTTTCTGCATCCACAAACCTACTCCAGCAATTGAGGTCGATGAATACAAAGTACCAGTTCCTACTCATCAGCAGCCCACCAGCCAAGGAAGTTCTCTTCCAGCAGGCCAAGGTCAAACACGGAAGCACGTTTGCTTTCCAGTAAGTTGATGCATCACCTAGAGCCTTACAAGCAGCACAGGTGTAATGGTATGCCTCGTTCCCAGGTTCCTCGTTCCCAGGGTTCCTTCCCAGCTTTTTGTTGCATAAAGTGCATAAAGTATGCAACAAAAAGCTGGGATGGAGCCTGGGAGCGAGGCTAATGCTTTCAAGTGTCTGCACACTTGTAGCTGCAATGGACATTATCATCCCATGATTACACTAAGCACTGCCTTTGCTGCTTGTAATGTTCCTCACTATTCAATAATTCGGCATCAAAGAATCTCATTACACTAGCCACTATGTAGTAGACCTTCCATTCAGTTGTGGTTTGGTTCTCCACGCTTTAACCAACCCATGATTCATTCTCACATTCCATTTCTTTGAGTGGCAAACATACTCCTGGTAGGATAACTCGTAGAGCAAGCTCACTTTTACCACGTATCTTAATTGCTTTATCTACTCTAACCTTGTGGATACTGCAGCACACTCAGATTGTATGGTAACCAGGTCGTACTTATGACTTGCCACAATTGACACACACACATACGTGACACCAAATACTGTTGAGGCTAGCAGAAGCAACCAACCGGAAAACCATACCTCCACTGCTTATTGCATGAAAGTATCAGTGGATTCCGTGGAGATATTTTACATGCATCCTTATCAGGAGCGTAATAATTTCCACTTCACTTCGATTCATCATTGGTAGCACATTGGAATTGAAGTTGTACAAGCATATATAATTCCGCCACAAAAGGATCGTATACTTTGTGTATTCTTCCCAGTGGTTCCAGCATTGAGAACTGGCACTCCATCATGAGGAAGGGACTGATCAATGCTTCCGGGACAAGATATCAGGTACATACATGACACATATCTTCTGAGTTAGTACCTTAAGGTCACTATTCTAATTTAAGCGAATTTGGGAGAAAAAAGTTTTGAACCTGCAAACGATAGTATTAGCAGCATGTGACGTCACATACATGTGCATTAATTGGAGCAAGCTGTAACCTAGCCACCCAGGAAGCGACCTGAGAAGGCAGCTAGCTATACAGTATGAATCAGAGTCTATCTACGTGGTGAGAGCACAACCTGAGGCATCATTCTAGGTAGCTGACAACATTTAGCCTGATAAAATGATAACATGGAAGTTGATGTTGTCTGTGCTGATGACAGTTTTCTCTTGCACTATGTAGCTTCATGGTGCTGCATATGGAAAGGGAATCTACCTCAGCCCTGTATCCAGTGTTTCGTTCGGCTACAGTGGCTACTATGGACATGGCAAGCGTGAGGTACATAGGGTGCACTATTCAGAATCCAAATTTTCTACTCATACTATTAAGGTTGCGGGATACTCATGCGCGCACTGTGCGAAATGTATTGGGAAATGCATACTTAAGCTCGCTAACCAAAAATCTCTAGTACGTAGAGCGTGAGCAACTTGATTTTGGCGGTGGAGGTGCGCTGTCACAAGATGCAGGGCATGACGGAAGCTTTTTTCGATAGCATAATCCCTGGCAAATTTATCTGCTGTCTCGCTCGAGAAAAGCGGTAAATACAGCTTTTTGGTGAACTGAACTGCTCGTTTTTGCACAGCTATACAGCGTATCGGTAAACGCCTCCGTCATGCCCCTGCACCTTGTGACAGTGCACCTCCATCTCCAGAATCAAGTTGCTCACGCTGTTCATACCAGAGATTTTTGGTTAGCGAGTTTAATATACATTTCCCAATACATTTCACACGGCGCGCGCATGAGTATCCCGTAACGTTAAACCTAGCAGCAGCTCCTCCTCAATTTACACTCACTTGATGAGACGACATAATTGCCGTGCATGACTATAATTATCTCCTACAGGCTCCAGGAACAAAAGAAAGTTTAGCAGGAAAGCTAGACTTGCGTTGTATTGCTTTATGTGAAGGTTAGTTGCTGGATGTAAATATCACTATATTCTTGTACTCAAGCTTGGAAATGTAGCATCCCACCCCTTAGAGATTTCAAAACCCAAATGACGCACTGCCCTGCACTATTCAATCGCCCACCCCCCACTATGTTCTGTTTTGCCCCCCCCCCGTGATCCCCGTACAGACTACATGTCCCAGGCTTCTCCTCTGCCGAGAGACCTCTTAATTTCTGTCACACAACAATATATCCCTTTGAGCTCAAAGGTGCAAGTTAACTTACAATAATTTGTATGCATGGTACATGTACATGTAGGGGCTCTGAGCATGAGCAGTGATCTTCTGAGTTCCAGGTTGTCTATGCAAGATTAAGTCATGTCTAAAATACCTCATGTCATCACAAGGCCTTAATTATTCTACTCTCCTCATGCCACACAATACACTCGTGCACAGTGGTCACATCAAAAGAACTCAAAAAGAATGGTGATATTTGGGTATCTCCAAACAGTGACTACGTCTGCACACGTTTTTTCTTTGTGTATGATGAAGGGAGCGTAGCTGTTGCTAATATGGACACCAGACAACCGGCGTTTCGGAAGGAAATAGACCACGCAGTTGCTCATATCCATGCCTTTAGGAAGAGAAAGTAGCAATCAGCATTTGTGCTATATTTTTAAGCTATTTTGTGTTCGTGTTGTTTGTACTTCTAACCATTTCTTCCAATAATGTTGGTATAAAAATTGTGCAGATCCCATGCAGATCTGGAGTAGTGAACGATACGATATATCTCTAATCATGCTTGAAGGAGCAAGCTTGATATATATGTGCATAATTATCATATCATATCGTACATCTCCAGCCCAGCTTAGTTTGATTTGTCATCAAAAGCTGGACATGGAGGCCTGGGAATGAGGCTAGTAACTGTTAATCCTGGCCAACATTTCCATCTCATTGCCATCGAGTGGATTTTGAGGTAGCCACTCCCACGTTTGTGTATTTAGGTGCCAGAATCTAGGGCCATGCATGGTAGCCATTCCCAATACATTTTCAATGGAGCAGTGTGGTATGTGATATACCATTGGGCTAAAATGAACTTCTGTTTCTATGGCAACAACCCCCCTGCATGGCTATGGGACTGCATGAAACCCTACAACTAACTCATTCGGAGGTTTTCATATGCTGCTAAGTTAGCCCAGCACCCCTCACCCCCCCCAAGCTTTCATCACTTGCAGTATACAGAAAAGTGAGCACAAACTTTGTGTTCTTCATGCAGACAAACTTAAAATGGTGTGGGCCTGGGAACGCCCTTTCTCCTACAAGTTAACTAGAAGCAATGCACAGACAGACCAGGCAAAAACTCAGTAGAGGGCCCCTGTACTGGTAAAAGAGCATGACCCCAACACCCTCCATTACTCTATAGAATTTGAACACCAGAACATAAGTATTGAATCTCTTGGGTAGCAGTCAGCACCCGTCTTCTTGCAAGATTTTTCCTGCTTGCTACACACTTTCGACTGGTGCTGAAGTTTCAATGATAATACCTTGGGCTACAAGTATGCATGTTGTCATGTTTCTGCTTTGTTGGAGGGAATGAAGGTCTCCCTTGCTGATCATGCAGCTATATTGACTGACCCTATGCTTTATAGAAAAAACCCTATAATTATAATCCATAGCCTCGTGGGCAGGCTAGCTGTCCATCGTCTGCAGGACCGGTGATGCATGCATGTGTGCAAAACCATCCCAGGCTTTCCTTCCTGATTTCCCAAAGCTGTGAAAGCGACTGAAAGTCTAGGTACGAGGCTACTATACAGTATACACTCAAGAATATGGTTTTTGGAATAGGGAACAGTGCAGTATAAGAAGAGACTGAAAACAGTACATGTCGATGAATATTAATGTTGGAAGGAGAAAGTAGAAACATATGTCCACAGAACTATCAAGCCAATCCCATCACCTCGTTTAGAGACACGGGTGCCCATTGGCTGCTCTTCATTACAAAAGCCACCCCTCTGTCTCTCTATCATACAATTATTGAATAGCACCAGTTGACAAACTCAATGTAAAAGTACAAATGAACGATCCACAATTCCGGATGGTGGCAACATGGGATTGTAGTTGTAAGATCTTGGAGTTGGCCTCCACTACCTTTGCATGGATTTCTGCATTCTCAGATGATAGGGCATCACAAGCCTGTGGGTGTGTGAGTGGGGGCGGGGAGGGTTGTGTGCATGAGTGTGTGGGATGTGCATGTGTGTGTGTGCATGTGTGCGTGCATGTGTGTGTGTGTGTGTGTGTGTGTGTGTGTGTGTGTGTGTGTGTGTGTGTGTGTGTGTGTGTGTATGTGTATGTGTGTGTGTGTGTGTGCGTGTGTGTGCGAGCGTATATATGTGGTGAGCTGGTATGCATGTAGTATGCGTGTCTGCGTAATCAAGGATGTGTGCAATAGTCAGATCTACAATCGCTCATCCAGGTACTGATGTTCAGAAGTCAGGTAATCTCAAGTTCGCATAAATTGCAGCTGATCTCACTCTCACTCACAGCTTCTGCTCTTTGTAGCCTCTCCTTCAGTGACATGTTGTCATCGCAGTACAGCTCTGGGGCTTCAAGGCTGGTAGGATGCTGCTTCTTAGCTAGAGGGGTAAGAGGGAGGAAGAAGGGGGTTGAGAGGGAGTGAGAGGAAGGGAAGGAGGGAGGAAGAAGTCAATGAGTTGCTCACAACTATAGTGGATAGTGGTCTAATAGCAGTGAGGGACTTCAACAAAAGATATTTGTTTAACTCTCTACTCTGGTCAATTGACCATTATTACATTACATAAATATTAGCCTCGTTCCCAGGCGCTTGGTAATTGGGGAGAAGAGCGCCTGGTATCCACTGTTCGTGCATGCGCGGCTCCCCAGGTTTTTGCGGGGAACTTGGAAACTACTGTTATACTAGTCCATGTTGTACGACCGTACATTACTGAAACACGGGAGTCATTTACATCTACAAGACACAGCTCAAGACACAGCTCTGTTCAACAAAGCCGTGCCATACGCCCTTGGTAAGTTTGGAAAGCCAGGAATGGTGCTGAGGACGAACAACTGACAGCAAACAGCACGTACATAATGGCAAGAAAGTGTTTATATGACCATGTCGAATTTATCTATGGGGTCTTATCGTGCTTCGCGTCCACTTTGGAAAGGCAGAAGTGGCGTATTGCTGACCACAGACTTCGAAACCATGGCCTCGTATGATGCTGGATTCGTAAATTTTACAGAATATTTGTCCGTGTTATTTCAGCATATGTATCTCACTGAATTATACGGAGAATGTAACGGAACTGCTCGCACATGCGTAAACAGTGGATACCAGGCGCAATTACCGAGCGCCTGGGAGTGAGGCTAGTTGCATATGTGGAATGTAAGGCATCTCTCTGCAGGAAGTACTTCACAGTATGTAGTACTAATGCAAGCACCTCACTACACCTCTATAATAATTATTATAGCTCACATTTCTTCTCCTTGCGGTTCCGGCAGTCGACCACCACATAGTCCTTACAATGCCTGTGACAGCTGATACCACAGTCCTTACAACGGACACCTTGCTTCACATCTGTGTGAAGGTGTGTGTGTGTGTGTGTTTGTGTGTGCCACAAACGATGGGATAGCACATGTTTGCAGGACACCATGGACACCACATGATGTCTCTTGTCACATGATGGGATACCAGGACAAGGGTATGCTAGGAGGACACCATGGACGCTGTCCCCTGTCACATAAGACAAATGATGGGATAGACAATTGGGACAGAGGCATACTTGTAACGGGAGTTACCAGAAGCATTTGGACAATTATTGGACTATAATTGTAGTAATTATGTCATAGACAGTATGGAGTCATGCATTGTTTAGACTTGCTATAAAATGCACATTGTGTACTGTCAGACAGAGTTGAATTGACATTGATGAAGTCAAAGTTGTTGCTATGCCAAAAGTTATAGCGAAGTTCGCGCACTAGGACCTCCGCCCGCAACATATGGGGGCTTGTCCGGGATAACTCACCTGTTGAATTGTTGCTAGGCACCAACCTAATGACACAGCTTGGAGTCCATGTCTTTGACAGCAATCAACATTCTCTATTGTGTTTACAAACAACAGATGGAGACAAGTTGTCTTCACCGACAGATAAAGATGAATGCTCTGCACTATTCGATGCACCGCCATTGTCAGTCACTGAAGTGGAAAATGCAGATGAGCACACTGCATACCACCACAAGTCAAGGTCAAGACACAGTCCCAAGTTACCTGCTTCATGCCAGACTGTGAGTGGCAGTCGCCGGCGAAGGTCTTCAGGATCATCCAATCCAAAGCCTTCCCAAGGAGGTCATCCCAAAGCAGTTGTTCGATTAGTGACAGCTTGCAAGTTGCCAGCAAGAGCTGGAAAGGTTCTTCAAGCTAGAGCACGACAGATCATGTCTTCGTCTCCTCACATATTTGAGCCACATAATCGCTTGTGTAATGGCACTGTTGATATTGCCAACTCCCTATTGTTACCAAGTGATAAAGGCCAATTATGCTTGCCAGTGTACAACTTTGCTGAGTCTCCAACCTGGTTGAGAAGAGGTCAAATACTTGGCTGGATGCAACCTGCAGATGAAAAGGGAATTGTACTTCAGGGGCTCCGGCTCAATCAACATGTCCTTTGCATTGTCTTCTCAACAACTTCTTACCAGCTGTTAGTAGAATTCATTAAACTGCGCATGCGTGCATATATAACGAGCAATAATAAGCCCGCCTTCAGTCTTTTCAACAGCTTGTCAAAAATGTTGTCGGTTGAATCCGACTCCCCGAGAAAGGCCCTCAGACCGAAGAGATGGTGGAGGCTATAGCAGGTGGAGGCTATAGCAGGTTGTCCCCGAGCGATCAAGGACCTCACGGAGGCCTTAATGCCAACGCTGGTGGAGCAGTTCTCAGGGAGCCGACGGTTAATTGGTCGATCGGGCGACGACAGCGGTCACGGCTCCAACAGGTCAGGGGTGCATGACGATTATGATGATGATAGCCATAGTGATGGTGTAGGGCCTCAGAGGGCTAGGGGTAATGGCGGGAGCGAGATAAGCTCCGGAAATGGTTCCGGTGATGAAGCCGGGCAGTTGTACGGGCCAGAGTCCGATACAGGTATCAGAATGAGACCTGGCAAAGCTGCTAGGCCTGGCAGAGTGGCCAGTGGAATGGAGATCTGACTGTGAAGCCAGCGGACAGAGATCTGGCTATGAAGCCAGTGGACAGAGTTCTGGCTATGACGTCAGCAGACAGAGATCTGGCTATGAAGCCAGCAGACAGAGATCTGGCTATGAAGCCGGCAGACAGAGATCTGGCTATGAAGCCAGCAGACAGAGATCTGGCTATAAAGCCAGCAGACAGAGATCTGGCAATGAAGCCAGCAGACAGAGATCTGGCTATGAAGCCAGCGGACAGAGATCTGGCTATGAAGCCAGCAGACAGAGATCTGGCAATGAAGCCAGCAGACAGAGATCTGGCTATGAAGCCAGCGGACAGAGATCTGGCTATGAAGCCAGCAGTCAGAGATCTGGCTATGAAGCCAGCGGACAGAGATCTGGCTATGAAGCCGGCAGACAGACATCTGGCTATGAAGCCAGCAGACAGAGATAGGGCTATGAAGCCAGCAGACAGAGATCTGGCAAGGAGGCCAGCAGACAGAGATCAGGCAATGAAGCCAGCAGACAGAGATCTGGTTATGAAGCCAGCAGTCAGAGGTCTGGCTATGAAGCCAGCAGACAGAGATCTGACTATGAAACCAGCAGACAGGGATCTGGCTATGAAACCAGTAGACAGAGATCTGGCAAGGAGGCCAGCAGACAGAGATCTAGATCTGGCGAGGAAGCCAGTGATGGGTGTGGCAATCAAGCCATGGATTGGAGTCTCTTCACCCAGCCGGGTCCATCGTGGTGGTATCCTAGCAATCAAGCTAGTGGTAGCCGGGGTAATCAAGCCCAGGGTTTCATACCGTATGGAATACCAGGTTACATGCTTTTCCAGGCCCACCACTGCAGGGCAGCCATTTCAACCAGTGGGGTCAGCCTTTGTTCCCACAGCCGAGCAGACCCCAGGGTGGGTCTCCGGAAGCGGCTAGCTCATTGGGCCAAGCCCAGAGTGGGTCATCCCAGCCTTCAGGATCTGTTACCTGGGCTCACAAACGACGACGCTCCCCCTCCCCATCAGAGGAGGATCCGGATGTGTCCCCTTTCATCTCCGCGAAGGAGAGGAGGGAACTGTTGAGTAGGGAGGAGTCTGGTAATGAAAGCAATGGGGATGATGATACGGACCTATATATAGTCCAGCTAAGAGGTTTGCTCCAAGCAAGGAGACACTGAAGCTGCTCAGCGGAGCATGTTCCAGGCCAATGAAGAATGACAGGCGGAGAAAGGTAATATATAGACAAGCTTCCCATACCAGCTTGTGATATGGCGCAACCCCGAATGAGTCAATCTCGTGGCTTATCCCAAAGTCAGCCAGGTCATTTGACAAGTATCTGTGTAAACTCCAGAGGTTGATCACCACTGATGCCATGGGTCCTATCACTTGGTTATGGGATAAAATGCAACAGGGCTCAGTGGATACGGACAGTGCAAGAAGTGCTATGCAGTCCCGTCTCCTTCTCATGGCTAATGCTTCAGCCCACTTTAATGTGGAGAGAAGGAAAGCTATCATGAAGCATCTCAATACATATATCAAGTTTTTAGCGGAGGCGGAGTTCCGAGATAGTGGCCCTTATTTGTTCGGAGAGGACTTTGGTAAGAGGGCAAAGGCCGCAGCTGCTGATGTCAGAGCGCATCCAGACAAGGAAGGGAAATCATTTTTCCGTAGGTAACGCCCCAGAGTCGCCGCCAAAATTGGGGCATCAACTCGTGGTCTCAGAGATCAGTGTTCAACAGACTGGACAAGCCCTTCCAGTCAAACCGCAGTCCACCATTCAGTAGTCGTACAGACCTCCAAAACAGGCAGGAAAGTAGTCAACTCCTCTCTCTCCCGACAGCCTTTATTACTAAAATCATTGATAGCAATGGTCACCCGGCCACGCTCACTGTCAGTGGTTCCCGAAAGTCTCCGGGCTCTGAATCTCAGCCCTCCTGCTTCTCTGGAGATTCTTGCAGGGAGAACACAGCTTCACGTGGGAAACTGGAGAAAGATCACATCCGACCAGTGGGTGCAGGAAGCGATTCAAGGGTATACAAGCTGGAGCTAACAAGCTCTCCAGAGCAGCTCCACATTCCCTCATCGCAGACAGAGAGAAAGTCTGCAGGTTTGATAATGGAGGAGGTCCAGGCTATGTTGGACAAGGGTGCCATATGCCGCACCCAGCAAAACCCAGAAGAAGGTTTCTCTTCTCGAATCTTTCTAGTTCCCAAGAAGGATGGGAAGTTCAGGCCTGTAGTGAATCTCCATCCATTGAACAGGTGTATCCTGTACAGGCATTTCGAGATGGAAGGAATCCACATAGTCAAGAGATCTCCTGAGGAGAGGGGACATGACAAGGATAGACTTGAAGGACGCGTATTTTGCCGTCCCAGTCCACTGTTAACAGCGGAAATACCTGTGATTCCGATGGAGTTTTCATGTCTCCCATTTGGTCTTGCCCCGGCTCCCCGGGTCTTTACAAAGGTGCTGAAGCCAGTGGTATAGGCTTTCTATGGAGCATGGGGGTTCAATGTGTAATTTACATTGATGACATCTTGCTAATGCACCAGATCAAGCAGAACCTGAGGGTCAAACGGCATTGGAATTGGGTCTTCTGGAAGCTCTTGGTTTCCTGGTCAACTACCCCAAATCTCAGCTGGAACCATCACAGATCATAGACTACCTTGGATTTGTGATCGACTCCATAAAGAAGGAGCTGCAGCTTCTGAAAGAGAAGCTCAACCAGATCAGGGTAGACGTGACCCAGATATTGAAACAGAGCATGGTCTCAGCAAGGGAGCTTGCTCAATTGATTAGGAAGATGCCAGCAGCTATTCTTGCCATATATCCAGCTCCATTGCACTACAGAAGCCTGCAAGTGTTCCAGCACAAGGCACTAGCAGCAGCGGGGTACGATGGAAAGATTACGGTATCCCCGGAGGCCAAAGAGGATCTTCTTTGGTGGTCAAACAATCTGAGTCAGTGGAATGGGCACACAGTGGTGAGAGTAGGATCTCAGGTGGCAATAGAGACAGATGCATCCAGGGCAGGATGGGGGGCATTCTGTCAGGGAGAGGCCACAGGAGGTTGTTGGAGCAGGGAAGAACAACTGTTCCATACCAATGTACTAGAGATGTTGGCTGTTTTCTTTGCCCTGAAAGTATTCTTAAAGAATGCGGAAGGGGTTTCTGTTCTAATATAGTCAGACAATATGTCTGTGGTGTCCCAGATCCAGAGACGGTAGCAACAGATGCATTTTCCCAGAGCTGGGCAACAGTGTTGGGGTTTGCACACCCACCATGGTATCTAATTGCAAGGTTACTGATGAAAGTGCAGGTGGAAGGAGCGACAGTGGTGCTGGTCACTCCATTATGGGAAACCCAGCCGTGGTTCCCGGTGTTCATGAGCATGCTAGTGGACCTACCATTTCTTCCAAACATCCCAGATCTGCTGACCCAGTCTCCCAATTGCGACTGTCCACTGTCAGAAACTCAGTGGACAGAAACTCGTCCCAGCTGGTCGCATGGAAGGTCTCTGGTGACAATTCCAAGACTGTTATTGGTCAGCTCTATCTTCAACCCACCTCCCGTTGGAGGGTTTCCCAGTTGGTCAGCATCCATTAATTGCATTGGTGGTGAGGCTTCTAAAGGGAGCCTACAATCAGAGGCCCCACAGCCCAAGTACTGCCACACTTGGGATGTATCCCAGATGCTATACTGTATCTGAGTAACCTCGGCAGCAATGACAGGTTGTCGCTCAAGCTGCTCACTCGGTAGGTGGCTATGTTATTTGCTCTGGTTTTTAGCTCACAGAGCCTCAGACCTAGTCAGGTTATCACTTCATGGGCGTGCTTACACCCCAGAAGGGGTAGTGTTACCCTGCAAAGGTCTAGCCAAGCAGACCAAACAGGGGAACGAGAAGTCTTTGCAGCCTGTTCTGATTTCCTCATTTGAGGATAAAGAGCTGTGTCCGGTGGCTTGTCTTCAAGCTTATGAGAGGGCCACTGCTGCCTTCCGAACCGATGAGTCTGCTGCGCAGCTTTTCTTGGCGATGGTTCCACCAACCAGTATCTTCTGCAAGGTGCTTAAAGATATCCTTGGAGAAGGCAGGGTTGGATCCAGATTTTACTGCTCATTCGACTAGGTCGGCTTCTTCCACAACAGCATCTATGTCTTGAGTCTCCACACAGGAGATCATGAATAGAGCAAGGTGGTCTAACAAGGGGACCTTTTGCAGGGTCTATTACAGACCTCGGTCGATGCTGCCAATAAATGTGGAGGAGCAGTTCTCAGCTACAAACATGCAAAGGACATGTTGATTGAGCCGGAGCCCCTGAAGTACAATCAATGAATGGCTAAGGCCGCGTAAGCGGCTGAATGCTATTCAGGATTGTACGAAGGGGGCGGAGGCGAAATCAACATGTCCTCCCTCCCATCTCCCACCCAATTTTGACTTGATGCATTTATTATCAGGCCATACCTATATGTGGTCGCAGTTGCCTATCCCATCATGCAAGTACTTATCCATGTTTAGGCTTGGTGCCATATCTATGGTTTACAGTTATCATGCAGTATACTTAGCCAGTCATTGGTGCATTTGTCAAACCATATAATTGGTTACAGTTATGACATAGTTTTGCAGATTAACTTTGCTGTTTCAAAGACTGAAGGCGGGCTTATTATTGCTCGTTATATATGCACGCATGCGCAGTTTAATGAATTCTACTAACAGCTGGTAAGAAGTTGTTGAGAAGACAATGCAAAGGACATGTTGATTTCGCCTCCGCCCCCTTCGTACAATCCTGAATAGCATTCAGCCGCTTATGCGGCCTTAGCCATTCATTGATTGATCAGCCCTTGTCCTTCTCACATACCACATCTTCGGAAGATGATACAATTGAGGCTAGCCTTGATCATGAGCTCATTGAAAAAGCAAAGGTACCTTTGAAATCAGAATCTGAAACATCGGAACCAAGAGCGAACCAACTTGACTCTGATGCAAACCAACTTGACTCTGATGCAAACCAACTTGGCTCCGATGACCGACTTGCGAAATTAAAGGATCAATTACATCTGCAACAAGCTGCGATTACTCCACAGCAGCAAAACATCCTTGAACATTTCCTCCTTGATCATGCCGACCTTTTCGCTGTTGACAGCAGTAAACTTGGCTGTACACAATTAGTCCAACATTCCATTGATACTGGAGATCACTCCCCGATCTATCAGCATCCTCGTAGAATCCCTTTTGCACTCCGTGACCAAGTGGATGAGATGGTAAAAGACATGTTGGATCAAAGGATTATCAAACACTCACGCAGCCCCTGGGCCAGTCCAGTTGTACTAGTAAAGAAAAAAGACGGCTCCATGAGATTTTGTGTCGACTACAGGCGCCTCAATTCTGTTACCAAAAGGGATGTTCACCCTTTACCCCGAATTGACGACACACTGGATGTTCTTGCAGGAGCCCGTTACTTCACCACCTTGGACCTGGCATCCGGTTATTGGCAAGTGGAAATGAGTCCAGATGACATAGAGAAAACAGCATTTACCACGCACTCTGGTCTCTTTGAGTTCACTGTAATGCCATTCGGGCTGTGTAACGCGCCTGCAACTTTTCAGCGTTTAATGGAAACCGTTCTCGAAGGGCTAACCAGAAAACAATGCTTTGTTTATCTGGTAATCTCAAGCACTTGGGAAGAGCACCTTCAAAACCTCCATCTCGTTTTTGAGAGGCTCCATGAGGCAGGACTTCGGTTGAAGCCTAGGAAATGTGCTTTTGCATTACAAGAGGTCACCTACCTTGGACATGTGATCTCAGAAGCAGGAATCAGTGTTGACCCTTCTAAGGTGAAGAAGATTTGGAGTTATCCTACTCCAACGAATCTGAAATCCCTGCGTCAGTTCTTGGGAATTGCTTCATACTACAGGCGTTTCACGCCCCAGTTCTCCAAAGTCGCTGAGCCACTGTATGCCCTCACCCGGAAAAACACTCCATTTGTGTGGTCTTCATCCTGTGAAGAAGCATTTGTACGTTTGAAGGAGCTGCTAACTTCACCACCAGTACTTGCCTTCCCAAATTTTGAGCAACCCTTCATCCTCGAGACCGATGCGTCTGGATTAGGGCTTGGTGCAGTCTTATGCCAAGAACAGGATGATGGAACCATTCGACCCATAGCCTATGCCAGCAGAACACTGCAGAAACATGAACGAAACTATGGCATCAGTGAGCTTGAAGCCTTGGCAGTGGTATGGGCAACCAAACATTTCCATGTTTACCTCTACGGACACAAGTGTAAAGTGCTGACTGACCATTCTGCACTGAAATCTCTACTCAACACACCACATCCTTCAGGGAAATTAGCTCGTTGGGGGCTTGCTCTACAGGAGTTGGATTTGACCATTGAATATCGCCCTGGGAAGCAAAACTCTGTTGCCGATGCACTTTCTCGAATTCCCTTGGATACTGACACGAATTCAGTTATCGAAACTGTGAGTCAGGTAACCGCTTTGAAACCCAAAGAAGCTATTGTTGCCACTTTGCAATCCGTACCTTCCAGACAGGAGGAAGAGTGTGAATGGCACAAGCTGCAAGCAGTTGATGGAGAATTCACTGATCTCATTACATTTATGAAGACAGGAAATCTCCCTACCACAGACTTTGAGGCAAGGCGGGTTTTGCTGATATCTGACAGGTTCACACTGTTGGATGATACACTTTATTACACCCAACCAGATGGGCGTTTACAGTTGGTGGTCCCCAGGGATCAGCGGCAAAAGATTATTGAAGAGGCTCATGGTGGAGTTATGGCTGGCCATTTAAGGGAAATGAAGACGTACAGTCAGCTACAGAAGCACTATTGGTGGCCAAACTTGCGAGCTGACATACGGAAGTGGTGTCTGTCATGTTTAGTCTGTGCTTCTCGTCGTGTTGGGCGAGCACAAAAGCCTCCACTCTCCCCAATCCCTGTTGCTGGGCCTTTTGATTGCATTGGAGTTGATATTATCCAGTTTCCTTGCAGCTATGATGGCAACAAATATGCATTGGTCTTCATGGACTATTTGACAAAATGGCCTGAGGTGTTTGCCATTGCTGATCAGAAAGCGGAAACTGTAGCCCAAGCACTTGTGGAAGTTGTTAGTCGCCATGGAGTACCTGCAAAACTTCTATCAGACAGAGGTGCAAACTTCCTATCTGACTTGTTGCACGAATTGTATGTGCTATTGGGGATCAAGAAAGTCAACACTTCCGCATACCACCCCCAAACCGACGGTTTGGTCGAGAGATTTAACAGAACATTGACTGACATGCTGGCCAAGACCGTGGATCACTGTGGTAGAGACTGGGATAGACGAATCCCGTATGTGTTGTATGCTTACAGGACAAGCATGCAGGAGTCAACACAAGAGTCTCCATTTTACTTGCTGTATGGACGTGATGCAAGGCTCCCTACTGAAGCAGCATTGGCCACACCTCGTACATGCTACCAAATGGATATCGATGACTTCAAAACAGATCTTGTTTGTAATCTCTCAGATGCCTGGAGCTTGGCTCAACAAAACATCTGTAAAGCGCAAAAGAAGCAAAAACAACAATATGACCGGAAATGTAAACCCAGAAAATATCGTGTTGGAGACAGAGTCTTTGTCCACATGCCTGGTGAAGTCCGAGGCAAGGCTTGGAAGTTCTCAAGACCCTTCCATGGGCCGTATAGAATATTGGAACTCACTGCATCCAATGCCAGTGTTCGTCAGGTTGACAGGCCACAAGACACACCAATATTTGTGTCCCTGGAAAGACTACGTATGTGCCCAAAGGAAATACCAACTGGACAAACTTGGTCCAATAAGAGAAGAAGAAAACAAGCAAAGGCTGACCACCGCCTAGCTTCACAGAAAACTCAACCTCCAAACGAAACAGTTACTAGCCCTGAACTTTGGTCTCACCGACTTCGTCCCAGGCGACGTCCTTGATTGGCCGGGGGAGATGTAACGGGAGTTACCAGAAGCATTTGGACAATTATTGGACTATAATTGTAGTAATTATGTCATAGACAGTATGGAGTCATGCATTGTTTAGACTTGCTATAAAATGCACATTGTGTACTGTCAGACAGAGTTGAATTGACATTGATGAAGTCAAAGTTGTTGCTATGCCAAAAGTTATAGCGAAGTTCGCGCACTAGGACCTCCGCCCGCAACATACTTCTATGTGTGATGTAATCCTTGTGTATCATGTTACCATGTCATTGTCTGTGACGTACAATCCTACAAGATACACAATGGTTCATCACCTCAGTTGGTTCCCCAAGCATGTCTCCTCCACTGGAGTTTGACAGGGAAGCTTCCACTCTGCAGAAGGAAATAAATAAGAATGAATTGGCTAAAATACTACTGCATGCTCCTCAGTTTGAGTATAAGTACATGTATGAGCTCTGAACAGTGGGAATGCATTTCTTAGAGCTAATTAGGAAAGGTTTAGTAGTATTACCCATAAGCTTGCAGAAACAAGGTACAAACCGATTTATAGACATTGCCATAGCAACAAATGTTTCTTTACTTATTACTGAGACATGTGGGGCCACTTACGTAGGTTAAATGTACACATTCCCGGATAAGCACCTATACATAGCTACTAGCGATTGATAATGACCAGGTTTTCAAATACAGTAATTGTAATGGTAGTTTTCACCTCCAGCAGTGGCTTTAATCAGTAACTCTATGATAAACAGCATGTAATTGTGAAGTTTTCATCAGTACCTTTCTTTTAGCAATACGGGTGTGTGCAGGCTGCAGAGGCGGCTATAATTGAGATGGAACCTCAGTTCATTCTTGTTCGTAAGGAGCACTACAATGTTGTGACAGGAAGGTAGCAGGCATCTAACACGGTGAATGTTCACTACCGATCTGTCATGTCCTCGTATCCGATGTCTTTCCTTTGAGATTGGAATTCCACAAGAAGTTGGAGCCAAGTTATCACCTGAACAATGGTTATTCGTTATCCGGACCTTTGGGATCAACTAACGTTTTCACTTTATGTACAGTTGTTCATGTAACAGTTGCTCATGGTTATTTCTTATCCAGACAAGCTACTTTTGTGTTTGTATAGTTTTGTTCATGTAACAGTTGCTAACTTAGATCTCGAACTTGGTCCAAAGCGGATAGGTTGCTTTGCCCGTACCCTTCAATTGTGTGTGAAAGATGGCTTGGTCCGAGTGCCATTCTCTCCAGAGTTCTGACCAAAGCAGCTAAAGTAGTAAACCATGTTAGGAAGTCCACCTCAGTCACAGTGAAAATGGAGGCAAGACGGACTCTCTGAGCACGGATGCATACCACAACAGGTGCTTTCTATTCAACTTGAGGAAGTTCCTTCATTGAGACCAACCACAACTCAGTTTATCTACACGGTTCTAGAGGATGCCAGCATTGGGGTGAAGTCTGACAGAAAATACTTCCTCGACAGTATCCCTGAACCTGGCAAAGTCATTACCTGACCTGATAAAATCACATTGTTGTTAATTATACAACATGTGTGGGTGTTGTGTTACACTAAAATATTCATGCATTCTGGAGTGAAATTTGAGCTAGCTAATCATGCACTTGTTATTGCAGTTTGGGTGTGATTATACCACCTACTCATCACCAACTGCAATCTGAAGTAGGGGAAGGGAGTTGTGTGAACTTTGCTCGCTACATTCTGCCACATGTATTGCTATGGAATCCACCCTCATTTCATCCTCATTGCAGACGGTATTCTCTACTCCCAATGTCTCAACCATACCTCCAGCGCCTTCCTCCTCTCAAGCTTTTGGCCATCTCAGCATCCACTGTGTCACCAATCCCCATCACAACTGCATCTCATGAAGACGATAACGATAGTCTGTTTTCCATCAAATGTTCTACTCTGGACTATAAATCCTCATCTGACCTGCCAATGATTTCACCGACGTGCTCCACACCACGGAATCAAATGTCACAATTACAGCAACTAAACACTGCTGTGCTGGGGATCAGTACCCGATTGTCGGCTTTGGAAGATGGTATTTTCTTGCGACTTAGCAGGAGAGAAGGTAGAATGACTTCCATGGCATACCGACCAGCCTAATTGACTGACACATTGTCATCTACATCATTCTACTGTCTCTGTGAGCACCCCGCCAGATATGCTTGAGTCTCTGTCAGTGAGGGACTCTGCAATCTTTTTGGCACGTCAGAACCGTCGTTCATGATCTCAGGTTTACCTCAGTCAGTTCCTTGCCTGCAACCTTCGGTCCACCTTACCACCTCAGAGCCTCCAGTCCACCCTGCCAGCTCAGACCCTCTGACCCAGCCTGTCAACTCAGTGCCTACCTGTGGAATGGACCAGAACCCACTACCAGCAGTTTTCCAGCCACCAGGAAGGACAACTACGCTCCTAGGTCCTCAATTACAGCTACAGGTGCAACCTCATGATTCTTTGCTGACAGAAAGGTCACTCCCACCCACGGGATTACTTCAGGCTCAACCTCCACTCTGCCAGAACCCACTAACACCAGATTCCCAGCCATTGGGAGGGTCTTTCACGCTGTCAGGTTTTCCTCAGTCACATCCTCAGACTCAACCTTCAGTTGACCCTGCTAGCTCTGTGTCCACTTGTGAAAGTGGCCAAAACCTGTCTCTATAATCAGTTCATGGGTGGGGTTGATCGTAGTGACCAACTTTGGGGCTATTACCAAGTGAGGCTGAAATCAAGGAAGTGTTACAAGTATATATTCTGGTTTTTCTTCGAGCTAGCAATCGTCAATGCCTACATTCTGTTTCAGTACTCACCTGGGGTGAAGAGGAACTTGACAACCAAGGACTTTCGAGTGGACCAGGTAAAACAGATGATTGGCACATACAACTCACGTAAATATCGAGGGCAACCAACCAGCAGTGAACAGACAGCATCACGCACCATGTCGTGTCGCATGATGAAATAATTTCGTAATGGGGGGTATTCCCTGCAACGCGTATATCAGTAATTAAAGGGTTAACTTAACTTAATGTCTATCAACACAGAAGTGCAAGAACGCATGTTCAACAAATGCAGGCAGATCACAAAGTCAACTTCCAAACTTCAATCCCAACCATGTCATCACTAACATCGTACATTGAATCCAAGAAGAGGAAAAGGCATAACTTTACAACACACCCAAAGTGGTTGGGATGAAAATGACCTTACAGGAACTACAGGTATGAAGAATATCTTTCTTTCATTGACCTGGATGCTATTGGTTTTTTGTGTTGAAACAGGACCTGGTGAGCCGATTTGAGAGGGTGGGGGGCTAATTTAGTAGCAATTTTTATTCAGACTTGAATTATTTTATAGAGTTCCTGCAGGAGCAGGTACTGAACATCCCTGCAAACCAGAAACCTCCCACTGCGTATACCAATCTGTTCTGGTCCATTACATGTATGAAACGAAAAGTGGATCTTGAAGGAACACAGGAGCAGAGTAATTTTCAGCATCCTCAGGTTTTCTATAGTCTCGTTCCCAGGCCATTCCCACTGCCACTATTTGATGCTTGCATTATACAAATACGTTGGGGGAAGGCCAAGAAGATCATCTGGTCATGTGTGATGATGTAGACAGCTGTAGATGGTAGACACACAGGGAGCAGCTGAAGGCCAACGTATGCAGCATCTTCCCGGACATGAGTGACACTGAGGTTGAGGCAATATGGAGCATGTGTGTGACTTCCATTGCACGTGCCTACAAGAATTCGCAAAAGTAAAAGCTTGCTGGAACCTCGTAACTCAGTTCAGTGACCTGGAACTTGTGTTGTGTATACAACCATTATTCACAGTTTGCTTCACTGCTATAGATAACGTTCAGTAAGCCTTGAATTCCATTTAGCTTCCCTTTCCTTGCTCCCATCAACATTGAGCCTGGCACATTGTATTTGCTTACCTTCACCTTCTAATCATCATGAATTCTGCTTGTTCACTGAATTCCATTACACATCCTGCTTAGTTTCTGTTTACTTGCTCTTATAAACACTGAGCCTGGCATATTACCTTACATGGTATTTGGTTCCTCATATGGCATTGGGTATCTGTTCACCTGCACTTTCTAATCATCGTGAATTTAGCTAGATTGCCATACATGCAGGACTGTGATTATCTATTCACAATCCTGGTAAGTGTGTTTGTAAATCCATAATCACTTCTGTACTGGGATTGCTCCCATCATCTTCCTGATGCCCAGAGATTAATTGCATAATCACGCGCGTGCACGGAATAACTGCATGCGCGCGCAGATACTGTATAAATTTACACAGCGTCTATGTTGCTCACGCGCGCGCTCGCCCCAATCATAGAGAAGTAGCATTTCCGGGGACTGTATAAAAGCCATTCCGCTATCACGTCTGCATGCAAGTTATACCCGCTACTTCGAACGAGCACGCCCTACTCAGGACCATGGACTGCAAGGCAGCAGAAAACTATTGTTTGCATCCTCACCCCCACAGATGAACAGAAGAAACACTTCATGCAACTATCAAGTAATCGCTTAGCCGCCTAAATTGTAATAACAGACATCACACTCACGCAGTATGAGCAACCCCAGGTGGGTACTGGGGAGGCCGAGGATACTCAGAGTTTGACGTATATGGGCAGCATGTGAACAACTACTATAGCGTGGGCGCTTTACAACCCTATCTTTAGCTCATGTTGCCAATCGGTATCCAGTGCTATACTCCCCAGAAGAAAGCAAGCGACGGAAAGTCAGTCATCAAGATGAAGATACTTCACACCACGTGTACCTGGCGGATTTTGGCCTGAGCCAGCTAATGGTTGACACCAGAACATTGGGCACTCAGAAGGGCACCCCTTCATTCCAGTCCCCAGAACAGCTAACAGACATGGATGTGGGAACAAGTGCTGATATCTATGCATTCGGTGGCGTGACAGTTGGGGAAAAACCAGTCTGGGAAGGTCTGCACCCCTACCAGATCATCACCAAAGTGGTCACGAATGGAGAGAAACCGAACATTGGCCACCGGATCCGTCCTTGGGTCACTGTAACAATACTCTTGCAGCCACTGCAGCAAAACTAGCGAGATCTCTTGTTGCAAAGAAAGCCGTTTTGATCTCGGGATGCTGTTGCAAAGACAACTAGTCCTCTGGTCGCAATAGCAATACTCTCAAGATGCAAAAGAAACAGGTCGTCTTGTATGAGCCATGGAAAATAGAAAGGGTACACACCCAGACAACATCCCACTACAACCAGTTCTTGAAGTCTCAACAGACGTAGCTGAGATGGCAGTGCATCTAACTGAGTATTTTCAAAAAGCAACGGTTGGCCTACAGTCAGGTAATTAATGTTCGTAATGCATGATAATACCGTACATGGTATTTGTTTACCTGCACCTTCCAATTATCATACATTCTCAGCAAGCCATTACTTAGTTTCTGTTTACTTGCTCTTGAGCCAGGCACATTTCCTCATATGGCATTGGGTTATCTGTTCACCTGCACTTTCTAATCGTGAACTTTGATAGATTGCCATACATGCAGGACTGTGATTAAAATCACTTCTGCACCGGGATTGCTCCCATCATCTTCCTGATGCTCAGAGATTAATAATCAGAGTAATCGCTTAGCCCTAAACTGTAATAACAGACATCACACTTCACGCAGTATGAGCAACCCCAGGTGGGTACTGGGGAGGCCGAAGTCTGACGTATATGGGCAGCATGTGAACAACTACCATAGTGTGGGCGCTTTACAAGATAATTGCGCATTTTTTGTCCTATCTTTAGCTCATGTTGCCAATCGGTTTCGGAGATTCCTCCAGCAGCGACACCAGCCTTACCCTGTCCCTCATCGTCCTTCTCTTATCCCAACGCCGCCGCCGCCATACCTCCATAATTTTCATTATGAGCAAAAACAATTGATAGGAGAGAAAACACACCATCAGTAGCTATGTAGCACCAGCGTTTTCACAACTAGTACTCTTCCCAGATGAACTAGGGCATAGGTAATACCGTATACAGTAATGTTAGACAACAAAGTCCATGGCAAATTTCAGGCTGCATTGAAAACCAGTACATATCATATAAAGTGAATCGGGCCCGCAAAGAGTGAGCGGTATCGGAGATTCCTCCAGCAGCGACACCACCCTTACCCTGTCCCTCGTCGTCCTTCTCTTATCCCAATGCCGCCATCGCCATACGTACCCCTCCATAATTTTCATGATGAGCAAAAACAACCCCGCGAAGAGAGAGCGGAATCAGAGATTCCTCCAGCAGCGACACCACCCTTACCCTGTCCCTCGTCGTCCTTCTCTTATCCCAACGCCGCCACCGCCATACGTACCCCTCCATAATTTTCATGATGAGCAAAAACAACCCCGCGAAGAGAGAGCGGAATCAGAGATTCCTCTAGCAGCGACACCACCCTTACCCTGTCCCTTGTCGTCCTTCTCTAATCCCAACGCCGCCACCGCCATACGTACCCCTCCATAATTTTCATGATGAGCAAAAACAACCCCACAAAGAGAGCGGAATCGGAGATTCCTCCAGCAGCGACACCACCTTTACCCTGTCCCTTGTCGTCCTTCTCTTATCCCAACGCTGCCGCCACCATACCTCCATAATTTTTCATGATGAGCAAAAACAACCCCGCGAAGAGAGAGCGGAATCAGAGATTCCTCCAGCAGCGACACCACCCTTACCCTGTCCCTCATCATCCTTCTCTTATCCCAACGCTGCCGCCACCATACCTCCATAATTTTTCATGATGAGCAAAAACAACCCCGCGAAGAGAGAGCGGAATCAGAGATTCCTCCAGCAGCGACACCACCCTTACCCTGTCCTTCATCATCCTTCTCTTATCCCAACGCTGCCGCCACCATACCTCCATAATTTTTCATGATGAGCAAAAACA
Organism: Axinella damicornis; assembly: GCA_963931865.1. Classification (NCBI taxonomy): domain Eukaryota; kingdom Metazoa; phylum Porifera; class Demospongiae; order Axinellida; family Axinellidae; genus Axinella; species Axinella damicornis. The sequence continues at coordinate 5,288,439 of OZ007505.1, read as the reverse complement.
ACCCCGCGAAGAGAGAGCGGAATCAGAGATTCCTCCAGCAGCGACACCACCCTTACCCTGTCCCTCATCGTCCTTCTCTTATCCCAATGCTGCCACCGCCACCTAGTCTGCTTATTTTGCTGCCAGTTGCCATTTGTTAGTTATTTCTGATTAGGAAAGCTCATTGCAGATTTGTTTCTTGACTCTTCTTCAAGGTCTACTGAGCTTCTAGACAGATAAGATTTGGTTTACTATTTTAGTTGTCGGCCTGTTAGTCTGCCATATTTACGTAGCATCTTGGTGTCGTTTATATGTTTATATGTTTATTGGCGTTGTGGCTCTTGGGTGCCTGGTATCTTGTTAGGTCATATCCCTGCTGGACCCTTACTGTTTTTATAACGGGGGGTGGCACCATACCTCGAGCAGCGATTAGATATATATAAGATATTGCCATTAGATATATAGAGTAAGGAACCTCGCAAAGAACCTCCACAACCAAACACCACCACCACCACTTTAGATGTGTATATGTCTTTTATCTGTCCTTTTTTGGCTTGTTCTTTGCGGTTGCTCGACCCACGTCTTGTCCTCCTGTCCGTGCAAGCAGTGATCCGTATTGCAAGGACTTTGGCAACGTCTAACAGAACTATTCCAAACCGCTGCTGAGCAAACCAAGATTTTGCATAATCCACAGACAGTGCTTTGCCTAAATAATGCAGCTTTCATCCACTACAAACTGGTGTTCAGCCAACCAAAGTCCACAACCAGACCGCTATTTTCATTCTCTAACTTTCCATGATCTGCCAGATGGTGCTCAAGCCTTCCTAACTCACCAACCCACTCACAACCTCGAGATTTCCACTTGCAGTACACCTTCAGGGCATTGACAAGACGCTGCTTCTCCTCATTCAGAAGAAGAGTAGTCAGAAATCCTTGGTTGTTACACTGAGGGCAGACATTGCTGTGAGCGATGGCGTGGTTGATACACTCACGGCAGAAGTCACATGACTCCTGGTATTCACACTAAGAGGCTTGTAACCCTGTTTCAGTTGTGGGGGTGGAAGCCCATTTTGACATGTATCATGATCTCAAGAATTTCGCATTAATGAGCCAAATTAAGATTGTCAAAGCAGTTGATTCTGAGCCCCGTTTGGTTTACACAGAAATTGTTTCTAAGTACATTCCTGGAGGCTTGCAGCACTGCAAACGAATTAAGCGCAAAACAAGTATCTCACTTTGCCAACACCAGCGTCCCGAGAGATGCTGTGTCCGCTTGTTCAAAATGTACATGTCTCATCAGCCACAAGGATAAGTATTAATCTGGTTGTACAAAGCTGACTTGCATACTCAAGGCAACAACATAGCTGTCAGTTTGGGCTTTTACATCAGCATAGATTGCTTGTAGTACATTTGTATCTCACGCAACAGCTGAACATTCTCGGGGCCCTAGGCCACCAGGCACCATCGCTGCCTATGGGCAGGGTTTACTTCATGGAATAAAGTACATAGAAGCAGTGAAATGCATACGGTCACCCATAGAAAGTGGGAAGGTTGTTGAAAAACTACCAAGGCTAGCCTTTGTGCGAGAGTGTGTGGCCTTCTACGAACCAATCCTCCCTAATCCAACTGGTGACCAGTTCACAGCAATTGCACAGGCGCATGCACAGACATGTGTATGACAAGTGATTCAACAATTTCAACAGAAAGCAGAGAATGCCAGGGAGAAAACCTGGCAAGATCTCTCTGCCAGAAAGAAATGGCTGCATTAGGAGGAGATCATAGTAGTACTCAAGGCCCAGAGGGACACATATTTGGCAGAAATTGCTCCGAAGCTACGAGCCCAGGAATCACAGGACTATGCACAACTACTGCTGTATACAGCGATCCCTCCAGGCAGAGCTCAGGAATACCGCACACTGCAACTGAGGAGATTTGATGCTTGTGATAAACCACACAACAGGTCATCCACTCCCATAAACATTCTCTACATTTCTGAGGACGGTAGACAAGAAGGCAACAAGAGCTGAGTACCGAAGCAGCTCAGTCACAGCAGTGATGTGCACTGGAGGTACTATGAGGCCATCATGAGTATGATGATGCTGCTAAGGCATTTCAAGTCATGGAAAGCCTAACCCTCACCCAGAGAGCAAATCCAAGGCTAATCTAACCCGAGTCGGTGCTCGTTTCAGGATTACACAATTGGGAGAACACAAAGTCCATTATCTGTGTTTCATTTGGCGGCTCACAGTAAAAGATATAGAGCTGCATTCTACCAGGAAACTTTCCAGAATGCTACTGTACTCCGATATCCTTGAGGACCACACCATTCCTTGGATGCGTCGGTGGCATCTTGGAGCAGGGAAACAAAGAGCTGAGTAGATTCATGCTCATGCGGCCAGACTTGAGGCTCAGTACCATGGGATCGTGAACCCACCTGAAATCCATTGTAGTTGAACAAAATCTGGATGTCCAGGTCATTTGCTAAATGTCCAGGTGAAATGTCCAGGTGATTTAGTAAACGTCCAGGTGATTTAGCCGACCTCAAGCCCTCCCGGGAGGACCCAGACTACAGAGATGGAGGGGTGAGTAATGTGTATAGACTCAACAATTTTGAGTGACATTTTTTATCACTGTTCGTCATTCTATGTTTACAGACACCACCTCTGAACGTTAATAACTGATGTTTCACATACAGTTCTCAAACACTTTCATCGCACTTCACAGGAGGCCTCCATGTAAACCTCCATCCCTCCCTGCTCCTATCATTTTTATTACCAATATTGAACTGCCTAAAGCCAGAGCCTAGGAAGTACAGGAGGCAAATTGACTGCTCCCCAAGCTCCAGGCTTTATACCTACAAGAACACACTCTGATATTTGATGCAGGAAGTGCTTCTTCACCATGGAGTCTCCTTCTCACAAGTGTAATTTTCTAGCCAAAGTCAATAATTCATTTGGAAGTGCTGGTGGAATGTTCCTTGCCCTCAACAAAGTTCAATTTGCATCATTTGTTCAGTTTATGAAATGGAAAGCAGTTCGAGTTAACACATAAATAGTGGGGATTTTATTGAATTGAAACTCAGTCGAGCAGGTGGTTTTGTTTAGAACCCCAAGATGACGCTTTCTTCACTGGAGCAGACAGAGTGCCGCCTCAACAATTTGATAAGTAGCCTACTGTTGTAGTTGAACAAATCTGGATGTCCAGGTCATTTGGTAAAATTAATGTCCAGGTCATTTGGTAAAATTAATGTCCAGGTCATTTGAACAAGTTCCTACACCTCCTTTATGTACAATCATCCACGGTGTAGTATTTACTGCATCATTATGTCTTGGATACCAGTGGAACACCATATATGGATTGCATGGTGTATCATGTCCCTTAGGCACTCAGGGTCTATGGAAACATCAATCATGGGGTCAACAACTTTTGTAAATGCTACAGACATTGCAGAAGTGAACACACTTAAAAGACATGGTTGTAAACAACGTTTCGATAAATTTGCTGCAGGTGTCAATCTAGAGAGGATGGGGACATTGGGGAGTTGCGTCTGCAGCAGTCGTAACCATGGTGATGAAGTGGCTACCAATCCATATTGCAATTATTGGCAGTAAACTGATTATCAATGGCAGAGAAGAGAAATAACAACCGTCACACAACCTAGTTGCTGTCAGCTACGAGGGAAAAATCTTGCGGTTGAGATCATGTAAGCCCGAAGACACACTCTCTGCAATTACAACAGTCGTCGCACCCATTCCCCGGCACAAAACCAAGGTGAGCTAGATCGACATTAACAATTACCCACAGTAGGAGATGCTGAAGACACGATGACCTACAATAAGGAAAGCATCACTGATAGTGGCACAACTCTCATTAGCCACACTGCCATGCATATGATTAGTGCAATTGTGTTGGTTGGGTGCCGAAGGCTGCACTCACAGTGAAACCCATCCAGCCATGCATCTCACATAATTCCGCTTAGTTCATTAAAATTAGTGCTGAGGGTAAGGAGCACCTCTTTTGGCAAGCCAACCAAATTGCATCAAACCACCACCAAGAAAACACCATTTTCAACAACCTAGTGCCAAGCAGATCTTGGGCAAAGTTACAACAGCTGTGCAGAAACAAGAGAGTCGCATTGGTCAGGCTGCAACTCATCTACCCAAATATCCCGGCATCAGGATTTCCAAGCGATTTATTCAGGGCCGCCATCCATCACGGCAAGCCCATCTGAACAGAATCAACCCCTTCCTCATCCCAGGAGAGGGAATTTGGTGGACAATTGCAGTCGTCGTGAATGCTAAACCTTATCCAGATCTGCTGATAGTTACATCTAAGCATAAAGCAGTTTGAGCTTTAATTTTACCAGCACAATATTAATCACAAACTCCCTAAAGCATCCGACAATGAACACAACAATAGCTTACTTTGGAAGTTGAAGTATGTCAAGTGGCTTCTGTCTATGTGGAACATTACACTGTGCAAGCACTGCTTCATCTTTTATATTCATTTTAATATACGTACAATACCTCACTGGCCAAACCACACCAGCAAGACTCATCTAGGTGGACAGTTACATGTTTCAGGACGAGTTCCTGGCAGCCATCAGTACTTTTTTGTGGTGCAAAGGGAGGGTTGAGTATGTACATATGGACAAACACTGTTGGAGATCGCTGGCAAGACTCATCTAGGTGGACAGTTACATGTTTCAGGACAAGTTCCTGGCAGCGGTGTCTGTCAATACTCATATAATTCCAACGCAACAAATGACGTCCGCGCTCTACTGCGTAGTGCCTACCGGCTGACTGACCACCTTTCACACAAAGTGCCAAGTGGTTCATGTGGTGCTTGTAGGTGATTACTCCCAAGAACAGAATTCCAAAGAATTCCATATTTGAAAGCCCTTGGTAGAACCAGAACTTCATATTTGAAGCCATTACAAGTTCACTGTGGCAGAAAGGTGGTAACCAATGGTATTACAAGCTTTAGCCTGGCAAAGAATGGAACAATGTCCTGACCCTATTGACAGATCTGCTGCGATTCATGAGCGAGGCAGAGGGGGTCACTACCACCTCCCTGAAGCCTGAAAGTGAACATTCAGCTTAGTGAAACTGGCTGATATGCTGGGGGTGGACAAGTTCCTGGCAGCGGTGTCTGCCGACACTCACATTCCAGTGCAACTAATGGACAATTCTAATCCGATAAATGATGTCCGTGCTCTTCTGCATAGTGCCTACCAGCTGTCTGACCACCTTTCACACAAAGTGCAAAGTGGTGCTTGTAGGTGATTACTCGCAGAGTTTCCTCCATGAAGACCTGAAGTACGTATATGCCATACCATGTTGCAAACAAACAATCCATAGTGTTGCTGGAAGGATGGGACCGGACCGTTTGCCCTGCATGCAACACTGGGCTCTTCCCACTGCCGTGTGTCGTGTGCCATGGGAGTATTGAGTGCTGGGGTGAGGATGTAAGTTACCCTTCTCCTAAAGTATATACCCGCTCTTGTCAGTATTCATGCTAGTTAGTATACACACTTAGGCACTGCCTTCAGCAGTGGCCGTGCCACTCTGAAATAGCCTGTATACGGGGATATAAGGGATGTTTATGTGTACAGCAAGTCGAGCCGACTTTTATGTTGTGACGCTGATGCCCACCTACTGTGTGGAGTGCAGTTCCTTTCGAGTCAACTTCCGAAGTGCCCCGCATATAACTTTAGGTTCACAAATGAAGAGATGAAAATCCGACCCCAAAATATCTTCTGCTCAAAGGAAGTTGCAGAGGTACTGTAACGTCTGCACCCAATGGTACTCTACATACGGACTTCTGTGGTGCTGGGGATTACAAGTAACATATAATTTTATGCCAGTAAATCTGTGCTGCAGGTGACAATCACCCACACCGAAATCCTGAAAAAGATGAAGACAGTCAACAAACGACTGTAGGACTTGGCTTACGCCATACATACATGGCTGGTAGCCACCCAGGTATAACTGACATAGATCTATCACCTGAGCCATGCCCGTATTCAAAGAAAGTGGAGGAAGCAAGACAACAGGACTTGTTTGAATGCCTGGAAGCTCAGCAATCCCAGGCAACGGTTCTATCAGACTTCATACTAGGCAGTAACTGGGCAGTTTCACTGGAAGAAGTCCTGGAAGTTAATCGGCTATGCAAGCCAATTGACTGTTCTGTGGATTACGAAAAGAACGTTCAAGTGATTCAGAACTGCCTTGCCCTGGATCACATTGTGACTAACGTAACACAGCACTTCATTGGGCGTTATCTTACGAAAATCAATGAACTATCGGGTGAAACACGTTCCAGTGTGCATAGAGATCTTGCAACCGCCGCAGAAGTGCAAGCAAACTGGGGAGCGGTACATCACACTCAATTTCCAGTTGCAGCTCCCTAGAATGACTTCTGGTGGAGAACTCTTGGCGGTATCAGAAGGTGGATGTGGAGTCTTCACTGGCGAGGGAGCAGTTTGGAGAGAATGGCAACCGATACTTTGCCAAAATGCAGTTTTGTCAAGGACAATCCAAGTCTGGACACTGCCTTGAAGGCACAGGAATACGTACGCTTACAAAACAAATGTGCACAGAAAGGGTGCAGTTCCTGTAGTGAGGCGCAGACAAGTATTCTATGATTCATAAATCAAGCACGTCTCGAGTACCATTCAGGTATTTTCTTCTGTGCAAAAGGGATTCTTGGCTCTCTATGGGATTTTGTCAACTTGAAACCCAACTCAGTTAACTGACACTATACTCAGCAATATGATCACATACCCCCAACTGTTATACCATGCATCTGTGATGGAACAATGTTTTCACTGAATCAAACTTCGTGGATTATGTGAGTGCAGTAGGGTGCATGTACACTCTCATGTTCCAATGCATCCTAATGCACCCTCGTCACTCACATGCCTGCGATGAACAGGTTCCTACACCCCCTTTACATACAATCATCCACTTAATGCATAATTAGGTTTTGGCTACCAACAACACCATATATGGATTGCATGGTGTATCATGTAGGTGGATCCAAGACTGACCCATGCAACAAGACAAATGGAGTTTCTGTATTGAATGCATAATTTGATCCTTATTCCCAACGTAGTAGCCACGTAGCCAATGCAGTCACCACCATTTGACGTAATCCTGCAAGTAGTGCAGTTCCTGCCGTTACTTTAAGATGTGCATAACTCTTTGCCAAGCCTATTGCTTTTGATGCGTCTACTACACATTTTCACACAAAAAGATCTTAGACTTAACAAGCTGTTTGGATTACTCAGTTGTCATCAACCTCCCAGAGGAGGTGTCAGTCAAGAGTGAGTGTGTTGTGGTGGAACACTGAACAGCAGAAAGTGTGATTGAATTGAGATTGAACACTTTGCAACCTCCACCACTCCCTGCCCCATCAACTGCGAGGAATTACTGCTCGTCAGTTCTTACGTCTTCATCCCCACGCTGCCACACAGTGCCACAAACAGTGTTGGGTTGCTTGCTGTCATGTTGACATCACAGAGACGGCTATCACAGCAGCAAATGATGAGCAGCTTCCGAGGGCTATGACAGCACCACTTACGATACACAACATGAAGTGATTTCAAATCAACTAAAATGGCGAATCACCAAATACTCGTGTTGCAAACTTCATAGACAGTAGCTCAGCATAAAATGTACTATCCCGAAACTAAACCATATTCAATTTGCTTCATGGGATGCACTCAAACATTAACTTAAAGACCACAACATAGTGCAAAGGGATGGCTGCAGTGTGACTGCTATTTCCGGTGGGGGCTACCAGACTTTGGTACCTCTTCCAAATCTTCGTATACAGGTGTGTCCTGGCCAGAGTCCTCCTATACTGCTGCTGAAGTAGTCAGCATGCTAGATGTCAGTGATTCAGAGTACAGTGAGTCAGGAGGCAGTGATCCCGAGTCTGGTGAGGAATCAGAGATTGAAGAAGATCCAGATTTTCCATTGCCGCGTCAATATTCAGATCAGCCATCGGACAATGACCACGGCATGGACAGACCACCACCAGCGTACTCTGACAATGAGTGTCAGTCAAGAGTGAGTAGGTTGAACACAGAACATGCAGTATACAGTGTGATTGAAGCGCAATACACATTCTGTTGAGTATTCTACCAACAGTACAGGCGGATTTGGAAGTGAAAGGCTCTTCCTCCTCCTCCTGAGGGCGCAGTCTACCTATAGTTGAAGTGCAAACATGTTGTGGCTTGTGGCTGGTCACTTGAAAGTAGGTGTCCAAACCAAACAAGATTGTATTTTTCAGCCGTGAAACTTAACAGTCTACACACATGCAGGGAAGAAAAATAGGAGTAAAAAAGGAATTGGCTGGTTCGAATCAGTCAGTGCGCATGACTAAGCGGGTTGGTCATGTATCTCCTTTCCATTTGGCAATTTACATTGCAGCAAGACAACCTGTATAAACAGGTAGTAGAAACATCCATCACTGACACCTATGTCGCCATTGTCCTACATGATGGAGTCTTCCACGCATTGAAATGTTTATAGTAAGGAGAAATTGTTTGCATAACGGTTTATCAGCCCATGACAACTTTATTTAGCTTACGTTTTAACATTGCATACCCCAACTACTTGGGGGATCTCCTTTTGATTTTGCAAATCCTTATTCACATTGCAGCCTGTCAAACTGGGATGAACAGGTATCACAAACACCTGTAGATGTGGGTAATGGACTCATTGATCAAATTGTTTTTAGCTGTTGAAAGAGACATATTTTGCAAAGTCAAATCTGTTTACGAGGGCGATGAAAACAATGGTTGCAACATACTTAATATTGCTTATCTTTGGAGGCTGTTTACATTCAAACTTTAATCTATCCAGGACTAGTATGGCATCCTTAAGTAGTTCTCATGTAGTCACTAATACTCTTTTCACACTGGTCTCAACAGGGCATGATAACCTTATTGACAGTTTCCTTAAAAGAACACAGAGTCCTACACGCTCTATTATCTATGGTCCTACGACATCATCTATCCCTACACGCGCGCGGCCATGCTCCTGGGGGTGGAAGGTACAGATAGGCAAATATCAAATAACAGAACAGCACAATAAGATTCTGACATCATCATGATGCCCAGTAACTGCATCCTTGTCCAAATTCAGGCATTTTCATGTTGCAGGAGAGTGACTGAGAACAGTTAACGCTCTGCGGATTTCTTGTTTGATATCATTTGCAGGAGTGCAATTTGTCAACCATGATAAGATAAGATTCATATTTTATGTCACACAGTACAAACTGCAGCTGTGTTACGTCCACACTCAAGCATCACTGACAGAACAACGGATGCCAGGGATATGACACTTAGTGTTCAATAATAATTATTAATATATAGCTAGGAACTTTGATATGCTATATAGCATTCACCACTCCACAGAAGTTACTAAGAAAGTGATGTCATCAAGATACAAGCAAACACCTCATCAGCTGTGGGTGGAGGCCAGGGAAGGAGGCTACTCAGCCAGCAATAATTAGCAGTTAGCTACGCCCACTTGTGGTTTTCATGAAAGGGTTAATGCTTGATGCTTGGTCTTCCAGCAGTCTGCCTTTATACTAACAAGTGAGTCTTTAAAAGACTTGATGTGTCTCGGCACGACTTGGTATCAGCTAGAATCATGCAGAGGACATGGCAGCTGCTTAACCCTTTATTATGACTGCAAAATCTGTTAGCTATGAGACTTTCAGCTTAAGTGAGCGTCAATATCCTTGGAGGTTCTGTGTGAGCAAGGGGTGGGTCAGGAATGTTCACCCAAAGGGTGAAAGCAGTATTTTAAATTCATGTCTGGGATTGATGTTTAGTCAACACCTTGGCCAATTCTTTCAGCACTTATCTATAGGCCTATAGCTAGCTAGCTAGAGCTGAGTGAGCTTTAGTATGCACTTGGGATGGCTGAGTGCAGCACACTGGATGGGTGAGTATTCATTGTCCTGAATTAAGTATTAGAGCTATGTAGCAGCAGTCTTGGTAAGAGGATTCATGAGCAGCCATGCAAACCCATAATCATTTTTGAAGATCTACTTGCAGGTTATAAATACGTTTGACACCCTATTAAGGGTGTAGAGCATGCATGCAGCACTTGCGTGGGCGCATTGCGAAAAGCGACGTACGTACCACGTACCACGTACCTACGCATCCAGCACTGTGTCTCGGCACTTCGGTGCCGAGACAAAAATGGATAGTAAGTCTCAAGCACTTGAGTCATTATAGCTGTACTGTAACAAATCTTTTGTCTATCATCATAGAAGCAGCAAGATATTCAGCAGCATTTTATAACTATCTTGAGGAGAGGTTGAGGAGGAGGAGGAAGAGATGGAGACTGAGAGTGAATGGAAATGGTAAGTTATGGCCTATGGAATGTTGAGGAATTAGCAGTTAGCTACACCCACTTGTGGTTTTCATGAAAGGGTATAAAATGCTTGATGCTTGGTCTTCCAGCAGTCTGCTTTGAAAAATGTATAGTAAGTCTCAAGCTCTTGAGTCATTATAGCTGTACTGTAACAAATATTTGTCTATCATCGTAGGATTTGCAAGGTTTGCGGTGCATGCGTACAGAGAGATGTACGGGGGGGGGCTAGGAGGAGGAGGCGGCAGAGGTCATGTGGAAATGGTAAGTTATGGCCTATGGAATGTTGAGGTATCCAGAAAGCTACAAAAATACTTGTTTCCAGTAGTGCTGAGCAAGGACAGCATCTTCCACAGTAACAGCCAAGGCCAGCTAGACAAACATGCTTGTTCAAGAGGTGTCCCTACTCAAAGCTGGGTCTGCATGTGAGTTCAGTAAATCTTGTCCAAATCCTTACGTACATCCAACACCCCTGCCTGCACGTTTTGCAGCAAGTTCAGTAGCAGGGTGGTGCAGAAACTTGTACGTGTTATGATTTCATACAAATCGTACAATTGAAGCCCATCCCATTCCATCCCAGCAAGTCGAGCCAACTCTTATGTTGGGGCGCTGATGCCCACCTACTGTGTGGAGTGCAGTTCCTTTCAAGTCGACGTCCAAAGTGCCCCGTATGTGACTATTAGGTTTACAAATGCAGAGATGAAAATCCGACCCCAAAACGTCTTCTGCTCAAAGAAAGTTGCAGAGGCACTGCAACAGTTACTTTCTGCACCCAAATGGAACTCTACATACGGACTTCTGTGGTGCTGGGGATTACACATCTGCAAGAAGGGAGCAGCGAAAAACCACATTAGTAGGAGGATGGGAACGACTATTCGTTTAATAGTTTTAGGGTTAGGGTTGAGCTTTATCACATGACTTTAATATACGTATGAGATGTCCGGAAAGTAGTCATGGAGTTGTCTGTGATACTAAGAAGGATCAAGTACAGACATCTGAATGAAGTAAACATAATTCTTGGAAAGAGTACTATTCCCGATGCACATAGGGGCCTGTTCCTTCACCCAGTGAGCTTTCATCCTAAAGGTTGCACATAGCTGTCATTGCAGTTGGTCGGAGTATTCATTATCGCTAAGGCCATCGCAACTTCTATTTGATACAATGATAGAAATACACAATGCACAGCGAGAACAACAATTACAGCAACGAAAGAAATAGTAATACCACTTAGGGGTTTTGCAGTCTTCTTGTAATGTACTCATTGTTTATATTATTTCAGTTCAAGAACAAATAAACGATTATACATTCCTCAGGAAATGCATATGTACACTATCAAAGAAATGATTGCGTGTATATGAATTTCACTGAGGTACTGATCCTGACCTGTGTACATGTACACATAAGAATGTGTCGTTTCCTTGTAAAGGTCTATTCGGCAAGACTCAACAAGGTCGGTATTAGGCACCAACTACTCAGCACAAGTCATCAGCCATCAGAATGACTGGGATCTTCAGACGTGCCACGTGAAAAACCCTCCCTCCCTCCCTCCCTCCAGAGGTAGCTACTAGCTTGATGATAAACTAGTTGTGTACCTCTTGTATTTGTAATCTTGAATGCAAATTGCTGAGACAGTCACTTGTAATTGACATGCATTCTATTTACTGAGAACATACAGATCCCCAAGTCAGACCACAGACCTGGCAGCTATTTCGCAGTGATCTTGATGTTTTTGCTACCTTGACAAACCGTCTTATTTTTGAGGATAGGCATTGGTGTGGCAAGGAACTTCAATGCACCAATATCCTTCTCACCATCTCAGGCCAAGGCAGGTGTATATATGATTGTGGCTAAATCATGATGTAGGGGCCACAATCTGCACGCAGTTGCACGGAAAGGGAGAGAGATCAAGTGGCCGCCCAAATGTCACAGTCCCATGCAGCCAGAGCATTCATTATATTATACGTATACACAGAAAATGAAATTCGAAATTTATCCATACTGTGTTGAGTGGAGGACGGGAAGGAGGCATTACCAGCTTAAGGTATCCAAGCTCTCACGTACGTACACAACAAGTAATAATGTTTGATGTGGAAGACATTCCAGGGCTTATGACAGTCAAATATTACTCTTACTAGTTGACCACAATGGCAACAACCTCAACTTCTGAATATTGCACACTACTGTGTTGCATAGATATCAGGATTATTACTACTCTTTACTACTCTTGGAAATCAAATTGGTACAAATTAACCATTGAGGATTGTGGTCAGCATGAGTAAGGTATTATTAATTTCCAATTCTGTGCAGAAGTTTTCAGTACAGAGGATTATGTGAGAAGAAAAAGCAATGGCAAATCCGGTAGTGTACTTTCTAGTTCTTGCAAGCAGTGCTGCCTGTCTCTGTGGAGCCACTCGCCTACTACCCTTGTGGTGCAGTTATGTTGCTAAACTCTGCCAAGAATTTGATGATGAACATCCAACTCCACAGCCAAATTCGATGGTTCAACAGGCCGGGCAATGAGGACGTGACCGTACACTCAGGGGGGCATTAGTTTTAAGATCTAGATCTGCAACAGAGTGGTACAGTCATCGTCCACTATTGACAGAGACGGTCTGTAGCACAAACAATATTATCCTGTTTAACCCTCTGTCTGCGTTTGTCGCATAAATGCGACGTGCGCGAATGCGCGTAAGATGCGACTGTTGCATATTAGCGACAAGGTAGCCGCACACGTTATTGCGCGCCACTGGATGGCGCACGCATTATCAACTTAGACCATCTGCTTTGTGTGATTGTCTAGTGTCAGTTCATGCTTTACCAGTCTTCTTCAAGGCTCCAGTGCAATCTCGACGATCAGACTCACAGCTATGGCTCGACAAATGTTTCTACCATCTGATCCTGAATATCTACTTCAATGATTTGATTACACTAAGGCGTTAGGCGTTAGTACGGGCGTATTTCCTAGTTGGTGCGGCCCAGCAGCAGGGGGTAGATTTGCCCTCCATCAAGGACCAGAAGACAGAAGCGCTCATCAACTTTAAAATGACAGCGTCAAATGCAGAAAAGAAATTTGAAGAGTGGGAAAGGCGGGCAGGACTACTCGACGAACTGGTATACTCGCATTACCTGCTGGAAAATGCGGAACGCAACGGGGTTCGAGTGTTGCAAATTGCGAGAGACCCCGTGCAATTGTACATTAGCAAGGTGGACAAGGCAACACAAGTGAATATGCCCTGTGTCACTTGCACAAGTTTCCTTGAGGACATGGAAGAAGGAACGGAGGCAGAAGCTTTGGACAACAACAACACTTGTCCACGAGAGGGGACAGTAGTCCAAGCAGGCCTACTTCCCTTGGGATGAGTGTCAGAGGCCGTGGAAAGTACAGCAGTAACCAGTGAGCCTGAGGATGGGAACAACAGTATTGCTGGTCATCCAGCAAGCACTGTTATGTAGGCTAACAACTTCAAGATTACATCACTGGATCTGCTGCTATAAATATCTTATCCAGCACTGTCATGTCCGCTAACACCTTCAATTTGCTGAAGTCCTCTTGAAGTTTTACCAACCTAGCAATTACATCACTTCATTTGTTGCCTAAAAAACCCCAGTATATACATTTGTATAGGCTACCACCTTCACTATGCAACTGCATCTCTAAAGGCCTATATAAAGAGGCTAGACAACAACAGTAACTGAGAACAGCGGTGATGTCGAGTGCTGATGAAGACGATTCCGTGTTGGGTAAGTTTGACTTCAACTAGCTAGCTACCCACTATCATTCATCCAGTGATCGTGCATGACTGCTTGCTACAGTTCTCCTATTGACCTGGACATTTTCTACTCCAAGACTATGAAGAAATGCTGGTAGACGGACCGCCGCTACATGTACTGCTACCAACAGCACCACCAGCACCACCACCGCCACCAGCAGCAGTACCGCCACCAGTACCAGCAGCACTGCCACCGCCACCAGTGCGCCATGCACCGCCACTAGCAGCAGTACCGCCACTACATGTACTGCTACCAACAGCACTGCCACCGCCACCAGTGCGCCATGCACTGCCACCAGCAGCTGCAGTACACAGGCGCCATGTGTCCCCGCCACTGCCAGTACGGCCGCGTCCCCGCCACCGCCAGTACGGCCACGCCCACGCCCAGCAGCTGATCCAGTACGGCCACCACCAGCGCAGCGGCCGCTCCCCTGCCCCCACCCCCCATGTCCACTCTTACGGCACACCCCAATAAGATGGCCAATGAGCTAGAGGACGTGGACGCGAACAAAGACGCCGATGAGGACGAGGACGCGGCGAGGACGTCCAGGAATTGCAATGCAGTTCTACGGAACCACCTACATTTATCACTAATGTATCTATCTAAAAGTGACAATTAATGTAACTTTTGATTTCTACTTAACATATGTACCACTATTGTGTCTAAGGCCTAGGGCCCCCCCATGGTTGCATCATCCTCCTATATTCTTTGTTGTCTGTGAAATTGACGTGTCTGCATCTTTGTAGGTATGGTGTGAGTGTTAGTCGGAGCACAATTACCCGCTTTGAGAAGCTCCAACCGAGCATTACTGCAGTGCGGAGGTTAAACTTTGTATGAAGATCTTTGTCTTCTGAAGCTGTATAATGTAATGCGTACGTGTTGTGAATTAGAGCTGGATCGAACTTCGTATTACATCAATATCGCCACAAGAAATAACTACCCCCTCGGCCCAGGATATTACAAGAATGCAGAGATTTGCTACAATCAAGCAGTCAAACCTTTCAGTGAGCAATCCGTTGTTTAATTATACCTAGCAGTACATGGCAGATCATGATTCTGCGAAGGGGCTTTCATAGGCCCGTATTGAAACACGTCTACAAACCCACGAACATGACCACCATATACTTCATCATTTGCTTGCTGGTGGTGGCACCTCAAGTGCAGGCTGCCATCCCACCTTGTTGGTCAAGATACATATCGACAATTTGTAAATTTGCAAAAATGTTTGACACAGGTAATCCAGTCCATCCACATGCACTTCAACAAATACCATTGGACAAAGATTTATCTTTTGGAGCCTCTTCTATTCCTAATGCGACCACTCATGATTTGGTCTCCATTGGAGCACCACCACAGGATTCTCCAACATGACAACGGGAGCATAAAATCTGAGCAAACCGGTATCCTTTATGATTAGAGATATTTTACACAACAACGATGCTCTAGCTACCTCTGAAGATCAACCGGTAGGCCTAGGCTCACCTGCTTCGGATGGGAGGGAGTCCAAGGCATCCGACAGCGAAACAGTCTGGTACAGAGACTAGCTGTAACCTTGATCAACACATTCAGAAAGTGCTGGACTGACACAGTGATGTCTTCAAAGAGGAGCTTGTCACATCAAGCCACCCTACATGCACATTTGACCCATTTCTACAAGGCTCGCCCAGTACCCTACGCATCCATGAGTAAAGTACAGACGGTACTCTCTCGTTTGGAAGGGCTATGTGTGATTGAGACTGTGACCCTTTCTGACTGGGCAGCTCCAATAGTGTTGGTCATGAAATGTGACGGAACCATTAGAGGCAGTGGTGATTACAAACTCATGGTCAACACCGTCACCAAGACTGACTCTTACCCCTCACATAGGGAACATTTCGCCTCCCTGTCCAACGGCAAGTCCTTTTCAAATTTGGACCTTCCATATTTGCCATAACCAGGTAACACATCAACATTGAAGTGCACACATAGACAAGTAAAAGCAACTCGCACACATTTGTACACATACCGACCGTGTGACACTCTTTATCCACCCATCACACATACACACACATCACAGCGGCCAATGGAGAAGAAAATTTACATCTTCAAGTAGTTCAAGTACAGAACTTAAATAGTCATGTAGGTAACTGTTTGTGTTGAAATTTTTCATTGAGTTTGCTTCAAATTTGCATCAAACAACCAACCATTATGTTGGTACATAAGTGTGCACACAAATGCTGAGGGGGGGAGGGGGGGGGGGGGAACCAACATCAAACAAATAACGCAATTATCTTCCTATTACGTGTACACATCTGCCAATCTAGCCACGCCTCTAGATAACATGGCGCTACGCCACTACATCCGTAACATGGCTAACCACACCTACTACCTCCCACATGCATGCTGCGCATCCGCCTCCTACGCCACGCCACTATATCTTTTGTGCAACCAAAAGCGGCGCGCGAGGCTACATAAAGTACATCCGCGCATTGAATGATCGACCAACGTGGTAGTCCTGTCTTTTGTATACTTGTCCTGTTCGCGAGCTCAGCAACCTCCTCCAGTTCAAGTCTACATACCTACTTTCCAGTATCACTATGGTTTACCAATTACCTATCCCCATTCACTGGCTGCAATGGCTGGGTTGTTCAGTGTCTGCTCTGAACTGGCCAGCGGTCTCGTGGCTATGTAAACACAAAAATGCAGTGATTGTCTCATCTCAGAGATCCGAGGCACTTTTTGATGTTGTGCACTCTCCTTTCTCTCGCCTCCTGGGACTTGTGCCTCACTGGTCACTCGAGGCTGTCATGATTGCTTCAGGCAGAGTGAAGGAAATGGTGTTGGGGGAGGACGATAATCAGCAAGTGGTGACCAGCAAGTGGTGACCAGCAAGGTCTTGAAGGTTTTCCCGCAAATATTGTCGCAAGATAACTCACCCCCATTTCGGTTCATGGAAAGTGGAGTATGCTGTTCCAACGGTCAGAATTGATGGTGGAGGGTTGGGAACACTTGTTTCACTTAGCTCCTCCCTCAGTATTCTACACTTTGATTATGTTCAACTGGAAAACGACTAGTTCCAGCAGAAAGGCCAAGTACTGGTAGCAAACGGAAGTTCGAACCACACAATATATATGGCAGAAACAATCACTAAAAGGAATCAAAACTATTAAATTCATGGATCAAGTGCATGAGCAGCATAACTGAGACACTGCTCGTTTCGGCCATCATACAAAACCTCTATCTTTAGCCCCGTCCTCCTTCTCCTAAAATTAGATCAACGGACACAATGTTACACTCCTGGTATAGGAAAAATTGTGCCGCGTAAATAATCTAAATAATCTAAATAATAAACGTTTGACTACTTCGGAATGGCCTACAAAGATTCTGACTACACCGTCGTGATCGCTATGATGCGGTGACACAACCACATAATAATTGTGCTGAAACTCACCTTGGTGGTGGAGATACAAGCGCTTTGTTGTGCCGTTGGCCGCCATTGCTCGATCGCTCTCTTAGACGTTGGTTGCCAGTACAGGATTACGAAGGCCCCACAAAGCTTCTGACCACACAGCCGTGATCGCTGTCGTTCACTGACGCTTACATGCCAAAACTCACCGCGCTGGCGAAGTTGTTAGCACTCTAATAAGCACTTGTCTTACTTTTGGACGCCATTGCTGACTCGACATCTCGATCGACGACTGTACTGATCGACTGAGCATGGTCCTCACGTGACATGTGCGTTAATTGGAATGAGCTGCGTTGCGCGTCCAGCGAGTTGCAACCGGTTGCAACGCAGCTACCAGGAGTGCGGTTGCCCCTCGTTACACTCCTGGTATAGAGAAAATTGTGCCGCGTAAATAATCTAAATAAATAATCAAACCTCACAGCACGCAGGAAAGGTCTACAGAGATTCTGACTACACCATCGTGATCGCTATCATGCAGTGACACAACCACACAATAATTGTGGCGAAACTCACCTTGGTGATGGAGATACAAGCGCTTTTGACGTGCCGTCGGCCGCCATTGCTCGATCGTTCTCTTCGACGTTGGTTGCCAGTACAGTCATACGAAGAGGGCCCACAAAGATTCTGACAACACAGCCGTAATCGCTGTTGTTCACTGACGGTTACATACCGAAACTCACCGTGCTGGCAAGGTTGTAAGTGCTGTTATAATTTCGTGTCTTCCTTTTGGTCGCCATTCGACTGAGCGTGGTTGCCACGTGGCATGTGCGTTAATTGGGAATAACTGCGATACTTAGCTTTCGCTACGGCGAGTCGCAGCCGGCGTTGCAACGGCTACCAGGAGTGCGGTTGCCCCTCGCTAATAAAGCAAATATAAACAAATAAAAAAACCTCCCAGCCTGCAGAAAGGACCTACAAAGGTTCTGACTAAATCTTCATGATCACTATCGTGCAGTGACCCAACCGTACAATTTTGTGGCTGAAATTCATCTTGGTAGTGGAGTTGTGAGTGCTTTTGTCTTCCCTTCAGCCGCCATTGCTCGAGCGCTCTCTTCAACTTTCAAAGTTTCATTGCCACAAAGACTAGACCGCCCAGCGAGTTGCAACCGGTTGCATCGCGGCTACCAGGAGTGCGGTTGCCCCTCGCTAATAATGCAAATATAAACAAATAAAAAACCTCCCAGCCCGCAGGAAGGACCTACAAAGGTACTGACTAAATCTTCATGATCACTATCGTGCAGTGACCCAACCGTACAATTTTGTTGCTGAAATTCATCTTGCTAGTAGAGTTGTGAGTGCTTTTGTCTTCCCTTCAGCCGCCATTGCTCGAGCGCTCTCTTAATTTTCATTGCCACAAAGACTATGACCACCCAGCGAGTTGCAACCGGTTGCATCGCGGCTACCAGGAGTGCGGTTGCCCCTCGAAACAAGTCAAGTAAATTAGTCTAATCATGTACTTGGAATAAATAAACCATCACTGAGAACATATTTCACAAGTCAAAGTTGAAAGATCGTGAGAATTTGAAAAACGAATGACGTGCCTACTACACACAAAACCTATACAATTCAGACCCACAAACAACGCTTGATGGGATTGACACCTTGGAGGTGCACAGTACCTACACTACAGTCCGTAAAGTCACTGAAGGTGCTCATCAGACCTCACCTTTCACCTGTCTACCCCCTCTACCATCCGCTGATTGTATACTAGACGAATGCAGAACATTGTGGGGCGAGCCTGAGCGAGTACATGCAGGTGCTGCATGTGTGAATGTGCATGGAGCAGTTGCAGTGCATGTCATCAGAATGTGAGTCTGACGGAGAGTTAGCGAAGCACACATGAAAGTTATCACCGCACTAATATTTCGTGCACTTGAAGCAGTCTGGCAGGTAGGTCCAGGAGCGGTCTCTGTTAGCCACTCACCGCCCCGCTATAGTCTCCATCCTTGCAAGGCCTTGTTGAGGTCGAGTGATAGACTGTTCATAGTTCGCGTCTCAGATCATGTTAGACCGGCGCGACATCAACGCACGAGCATGCAGGAACCGGAAGTGAACTCAGGTTGGAAATAACGCATGACGCAAGAACACGCAAAATACGACCAGGAAGTGATTTACGGCACGACGTACGATACATATATATAGAAAATTTACAGCAAACTCGTCTATGTGGGGCTCGCTCAGGCTCGCCCCAATAATGGACTCTGCTCCTGTCTTCTTGACCGTGACTTGATCCAGTGCCATGGCCATATTATCTTAGCTTCAACTTGTCTCCATGTCTGCACGCACCTTTTTTTATTACTTTTTATGTCGGAAAGTTATCACTAGTCTCCATGTCTTAAATTGTTGGATTGGTTACAAAATAATACCATTCATTCCTCTATTATGAAATGGTATTATGAAATAATACCATTCATTCCCCTGGTGATCTATGTAACAGACCTCACCTTTCACCTGTCTACCCCTCTACCATCCGCTTTGGGGTACACCCCTCTAATACAGGTGCTCTCATTTTGAGGGTGCATGCACCTTTTTTTATTACTTTTTATGTCAGAAAGTTATCACTCAAACTAGTCTCTATGTAACAGACCTCACCTTTCACCTGTCTACCCCCTCTACCTTCTGACTTTTTATGTCAGAAAGTTATCACTCAAACTAGTCTCCATTCACCTGTCTACCCGCTTTGGGGTACACCCCTCTAATACAGGTGCTCTCATTTTGAGGGTGCATGCACCTTCTTTTTTTTTACTTTGTGTGAAACTAGCTTTAGTTGCCTGAGTGGGCCTTCAGTTTCTCAGTGCAGACAATGGAGGAGGAAGCAAGACCTGTTCAAGCAAGTATCCATACAATTCAGAAGCCCTGTGAAGCCTTGCCTAGTCAAGTACAGGAAATGACTGTACCCCCCCCCCCCCCCCCCCCCCCCCCCCCTCCCCCTCCCCCTCCACCGCCTGGCCCACCACCTGGCCAATTTTGGTGCCAATGATGATGGTGAAGATGATAGTGACCCCGGGCGATTATTATCTATTCAGCTCCAGCTGATGTACATGCAGCCCTGGCATTGCCAGCTGTTGCAGCAATTGCACCACCAAACTACCCCATCCTCCAGCAACGAGCAACACCTGCAGCCTCCATTGCCAACCTCATGTCCTGGATGGACAATCTTGCTGTTAGGGTAGCCGGGCCAGGGGCTCTTGTCGTAGACATTAACAACCTTCGCGAGCCAGGTTTCTATCACCATATGCAAAAGCAAGAATTGCAAGCAATGATATCAACTGTGTCGTCGTTGAATCGTTGGGGTGCGCAGTGCTTAATGAATAACATAAGTTGTGGGAAGTATTATACGATTGAACCTGGTGGGAGGGGGTCATTGGTGATACTCCAGGCACTTATTGGCCCCTTTCAGTGAAACTTGACTGTAGTTTGAGTGGGCATTGAGAATTACATCGTTGTTGAGTTTTTATTGAGTATTGTCTGTACAGTGAATGAAATTCCATCAATGATTCCTGTTTTCCTGAAAACGGAATAAAAGTGACGTGCAAACATAACAAACAAAAAAAACAAATTGGTATTTTACACGACATCCCTGTAACAACTCACCCATAGGCGCGCCACCTGTGGTCGGTGAAGGATCCAGGCTTAGCCTTGCCCCCGAGGACGAGGTGCTTGGAGAAGATTCGTCCTGGCGCGAAAATAGACGCCCTAGCCATTCCCTCTGCTCGTCAGAGAACGGGGCATCCGCCAGCAAGTTATTCGCCATAGTTCGGGGGTCCCTCGCTGACTATCTTGAACTACGGGCCACGGATTTTGCGCGCAACTAATCGACGGAGAACGACAGAGAACGACAGAGCAGCTTGATCCCAGCTTCTAGCGAAGGGCATGAGCAACTATACACACTCAAGCATATTAAGGACAGGGGAAATGTTTTTCAGACACGATATTTGCACAGCTTTGCTTACACAGGTATATAAAGGTGAAAGTGGGAGTGGAACAAGTGAAACTTGGTACCATTGGAAAGCTCATGAAATGGAGTAAACAATAAATATGATTATGACATCACTGAATGGAGGTGTTACTTCCTGTTTACATTCAAAAAGCTGTCTTGATGGTCCTATTTTCTTGCCATTATGCTGTACAGTGTGAAGATTGATATAGGTGTCTAACAGTTGTTATCAACAGCTTGTTTGTCTGTGTAAATGGTTCAGTCTTGGAAAATGTTAACTCTTTAGGGTCCAAAATATATTGAAATCTCCCCCACAGCATAAAATGGCATCTGCATGCAGTGTTGAGCGTTGCCCAGGGCGCGCAGCATCCAACAAAACTCGGGAGGGTGCCCCTGGCTGTTAACAGCAATGATTACACTCACCGTTGACCAAGGCAGGAAGGGGCGGAGGCACTGGGTGGAGCCGATAACTGAGCTAGCTGTCTGGTTATCGCGCCGTTCGACCAGCTGCTAAAACTCGACTGTTGTCTTGCCGTACGCGGAGGACCATCGCTACTTACTTTATTGCTGGAGAGGGCAGACCAACAGTAAGTCAAAGCAGGAGCGTTACTGCAAGTAAGCGTATACTGACGGCGAGATAAGGCTTTTTAGCTTACCGTTCGATCAACTTACAATGGCGGCCTTGTTTCTGCCTGTACCAGCTGCCAGCCCAGACGCTTGGCGCCCTTAATTCTGTAGTTATACAGAGGGGGACTACTGACAAGACTCCAGGAGCAGTGCTAGTCGAAGGCTGTCCGTCACCGCGAAGTGAGAAGCCATAGTGTGAAAGGACGCTAATTATGCGCCTTTTGGCGCTATGGGCCCTAAAGGGTTAAGTACCATTCATAAAGTAGCCGCGTTCAACCTGCCGTAGCGCAAGCTGCAATACGTTCCAATTAACGCACATGCCATGTGGCAACCACGCTCAGTCGAGCGCGAGCAATGGCGACCAAAAGGAAGACAAGACATTATTACAGCACTCACGTGCACAACTTAGCCAGCACGGTGAGTTTCGGCATGTAAGCGTCAGTGAACGACAGCGATCACAGCCGTGTGGTCAGAATCTTCGTGTGCCTTTCCTAAGAACGGTACAGCCACCGGAAGTCGAAGAGAGCGCTCGAGCAATGGCGGCCAACGGCGAGACAAAAGCGCTTGTATCTCCACCACCAAGATGAGTTTCAGCACCAACTTTTTACGTTCAGGTCAGTACAAGATAGCGATCACGGCGGTGTAGTCAGAATCTCTGCAGGCCAATCCTAACTACTCAAACATTATATATATTATATTAATTAATTATTTACGAGGGGCAACCGCACTCCTGGTAGCCGCAATGCAACCGGTTGCTGGTCGCGTAAGCTACGCGTTGAAATCATTCCAATTAACGCACATGACACGTGAGGACCACGTTCGCTCGATTGAATCGGCAATGGCGTCCAAAGGGAAGACAAGAACTTATTACAGCTCTCACAACTTCGCCGGCACTGTGTGTTTCGGCATGTGAGCGTCAGTGAACGACAGTGATTACGGCTGTGTGGTCAGGATCATTGTGGGGCCTTCGTAAGACTGTACTGGCAACCAACGTCGAAGAGAGCGATCGTGCAATGGCGTCCGACGGCACAACAAAAACGCTTGTATCTCTACCACCAAGGTGAGTTTCAGCACCAAAATTGTACGGTTGGGACAGTGCATGATAGCAATCATGAAGGTGTAGTCAGAATCTTCGTACGCCATTCCTATCACTCGAATGAGTTATTTACATTAATTACGCGGCACAATTTTTCCTATACCAGGAGTGTAATATTATTTACGCGGCACAATGTTTCCCCTACCAGGAGTGTAACATCATATTTATTATTTATCTTTGTAGCGGATTGCCATGCAGCTGTGATGGCCATGTGATGTCAACAAGGGTTTGATCACCTCAAAATACGTACTACAATTAGGGACATGCACATTATGCGGTAATTTCTTTTGGAATAATAGGGGGAATTTTGGAATGGGAATAATAATAGGCATGAATTGCATTGCAATGACGTCATGGTGTCATGTGATCAACCGTGTGCGCATGATCATCAGTACTAAAATAGCAGCCTGAGGTAGTACTATAGTGCAAGACATCATAAGAGTCCAAAATCTACTAAACTAGCTCACTAGTCTGAAAATTCTGAAAGGAAGCCGTTTTGATCTCAGGATGCTGTTGCAAAGACAACTAGTCCTCTGGTCACAATAGCAATACTCTCAAGATGCAAAAGAAACAGGTCGTCTTGATATGAGCCATGGAAAATAGAAAGGGTCACAGGGGTGCCTCCTATCCCCTGCTCTGTTTAGCATGTACATTAATGACCTGATCCAGCATGTCAATGATCTAAACCTCCCCCTCCCCCTCCACCCCCCTCCCCTTCCCCTCCACCCCCCTCCCCTTCCCCTCCACCCCCCTCCCCTTCCCCTCCACCCCCCTCCCCTTCCCCCTCCACCCCCTCCCCCTCCACCCCGCTCTTGTAAAAGACATAAACAACCTCCTCCTCCTCCTCCCCCTCCACCCCCCCCCCCCCCCCCCCCCCCCCTCCCCTCCCCCTCCCCCTCCCCCTCCACCGCCTGGCCCACCACCTGGCCAATTTTGGTGCCGATGATGATGGTGAAGATGATAGTGACCCCGGGCGATTATTATCTATTCATCTCCAGCTGATGTACATGCAGCGCTGGCATTGCCAGCTGTTGCAGCAATTGCACCACCAAACTACCCCATCCTCCAGCAAGGAGCAACACCTGCAGCCTCCATTGCCAACCTCATGTCCTGGAAGGACAATCTTGCTGTTAGTTTATCCGCTCTTGTAAAAGACATAAACAACCTTCGCGAGCCAGGTTTCTATCACCAGATGCGAAGGCAAGAATTGGTGCAATGGAATCAACTGTGTCGTCGTTGACTCTTTGGGGTGCGCAGTGCTTAATGAATCACATATGTTGCGGGAAGTATTATATGATTGCACCTGGTGGGACGTGGTCGGTGGTCGGGTAAGTTTGAACTTCAACTAGCTAACTACCCACTATCATTCATCCAGTGATCGTGCATGACTGCTTGCTACAGTTCTCCTATTGACCTGCACATTTTCTACTCCAAGACTATGAAGAAATGCTGGTAGACGGACCGCCACTACATGTACTGCTACCAACAGCACCACCACCGCCACCAGTGCGCCATGCACCGCCACCAGCAGCTGCAGTACACAGGCGCCATGCGTCCCCGCCACTGCCAGTACGGCCGCGTCCCTGCCACTGCCAGTACGGCCACACCCACGCCCAGCAGCTGATCCAGTACGGCCACCACCGGCGCCACGGCCGCTCCCCTGCCCCCACCCCCCACATCCACTCTTACGGCACACCCCAATAAGATGGCCAATGAGAGGACATGGACGCGGACGAGGACACCGATGAGGACGCGGACGAGGACACCGATGAGGACGAGGACGCGGAGGAGGAAGAGGGTGAGGATGTCCAGGAATTGCAATGCAGTTCTACGGAACCACCTACATTTATCACTAATGTATCTATCTAAACGTGACAATTAATGTAACTTTTGATGTCTACTTAACACATGTACGGCTATTGTGTCTAAGGCCTAGGGCCCCCCATGGTTGCATCATCCTCCTTTATTCTTTGTTGTCTGTGAAATTGAAGTGTCTGCATCTTTGTATGAAGGTCTTTGTCTTCTGAAGCTATATATTGTAATGCATACGCATTGTGAATTAGAGCTGGATCGGACTTTGTACTACATCAATATCGCCACAAGAAATAACTACCCCCTCGGCCCAGGATATTACAAGAATGCAGAGATTTGCTACAATCAAGCAGTCAAACCTTTCAGTGAGCAATCCGTTGTTTAATTATACGTAGCAGTACATGGCAGATGATGATTCTGCGAAGGGGCTTTCATAGGGGTATTCATGTACCGGACAGCAGCATGGTATAAAATGGATGATCCAAGCCTATAGCGATCAATCTCACCACACACACTCACATGCAGGTGGTTACTAAAATCCGGAACGGAACGGAACAGAATGGAACGGTTCCGCCTACTAAAATACGGAACGCACGGATAGCCAAGCTAGCATAATTTTCGCAGCGCAGGCAAAGACTTAGAGGACGCTTGAAATCATGCCTGTCATATTCTGTTGAGAAGAGAGGTATACTTGGCCAACCTTGGGTCTCTGCGGAGGCTTCTCCGCGCGCATACTGGCGATCGCGCCCTGGACTCAAAGCGAAGGGCTTGCTTGTTAGACTAGCAGAGGCTCATGGATCACTCTCTCTGGATCTGGGAAGCTCTCTAAAAATTGTAACTGTAGTGCCTAATCTTTTCCTCACCATGCATGAACGTAAGCGCATAATGCATTGCGCTGTTCCTGATGTTCCGTTCCGTATTTTAGTAGGCGGAACCGTTCCATTCCGTTCCGTCCCGTTCCGTATTTTAGTAACCACCCACATGCACACCCTCAAAATCTTAATGTATTGATGACAGTGTTGCCTATTATAGGGAGGCTATTATAGGGAGGCTATTAGGTTCCTCTATTAGGACGTTATACTATCCAAGTTTCTGTTCCCACGTGTTCTTATTAAGTAGTACACCTGTGGTGTGAATTACTGTATGACCACCATATACTTCCTCATTTGCTTGCTGGAGGTGGCACCTCAAGTGCAGGCTGCCATCCCACCTTGTTGGTCAAGATACACATCGACAATTTGCAAAATTTTCAAACTGTTTGACACAGGTAATCCAGTCCATCCACGTGCACTTCAACAAATTCCATTGGACAAAGATTCACTTTTGGAGTCTCTTCTATTCCTAATGCCACCACTCATGATTTGGTCTCCATTGGAGCACCATCACAGGATTCTCCAACATGACCAATTTTGGTGCCGATGATGATGATGACGATGATAGTGACCCCAGGCGATTATTATCTATTCATCTCCAGCTGATGTACATGCAGCGCTGGCATTGCCAGCTGTTGCAGCAATTGCACCACCAAACTACCCCATCCTCCAGCAAGGAGCAACACCTGCAGCCTCCATTGCCAACCTCATGTCCTGGATGGACAATCTTGCTGTTAGTTTATCCGCTCTTGTCAAAGACATAAACAACCTTCGCGAGCCAGGTTTCTATCACCAGATGTGAAGGCAAGAATTGGGTGCAATGGAATCTGCAATGGAATCAACTGTTTCGTCGTTGACTCTTTGGGGTGCGCAGTGCGGGAAGTATTATATGAATGAACCTGGTGGGAGGGGGTCAGTGGTTGGGTAAGTTTGAACTTCAACTAGCTAGCTACCCACTATCATTCATCCAGTGATCGTGCATGACTGCTTGCTACAGTTCTCCTATTGACCTGCACATTCTCTACTCCAAGACTATGAAGAAATGCTGGTAGACGGACCGCCACTACATGTACTGCTACCAACACCACCACCACCGCCACCAGTGCGCCATGCACCGCCACCAGCAGCTGCAGTACACAGGCGCCATGCGTCCCCGCCACCAACAGTACGGCCACGTCCCCGCCACCGCCAGTACGGCCACGCCCACGCCCAGCAGCTGATCCAGTACGGCCACCACCAGCGCCGCAGCCGCTCCCCTGCCCCCACCCCCCACATCCACTCTTACGGCACACCCCAATAAGATTGCCAATGAGAGGACGTGGACGCGGACGCGGAGGAGGAAGAGGGCGAGGACGTCCAGGAATTGCAATGCAGTTCTACGGAACCACCTACATTTATCACTAATGTCTATCTAAAAGTGACAATCAATGTAACTTTTGATGTCTACTTAACACATGTACGGCTATTGTGTCTAAGGCCTAGGGCCCCCCATGGTTGCATCATCCTCCTTTTCTTTGTTGTCTGTGAAATTGAAGTGTCTGCATCTTTGTATGAAGGTCTTTGTCTTCTGCAGCTATATTTTGTAATGCGTACGCGTTGTGAATTAGAGCTGGATCGGACTTCGTATTACATCAATATCGCCACAAGAAATAACTACCCCCTCGGCCCAGGATATTACAAGAATGCAGAGATTTGCTACAATCAAGCAGTCAAACCTTTCAGTGAGCAATCCGTTGTTTAATCAGTACATGGCAGATCATGATTCTGCGAAAGGGTTTTCATAGGCCCATATTGAAACACATCTACAAACCCACGAACATGACCACCATATACTTCCTCATATGCTTGCTGGTGGTGGCACCTCAAGTGCAGGCTGCCATCCCACCTTGTTGGTCAAGATACACATCGACAATTTGCAAAATGTTTGACACAGGTAATCCAGTCCATCCACGTGCACTTCAACAAATACCATTGGACAAAGATTCACTTTTGGAGTCTCTTCTATTCCTAATGCCACCACTCATGATTTGGTCTCCATTGGAGCACCATCACAGGATTCTCCAACATGACCAATTTTGGTGCCGATGATGATGGTGAAGATGATAGTGACCCCGGGCGATTATTATCTATTCATCTCCAGCTGATGTACATGCAGCGCTGGCATTGCCAGCTGTTGCAGCAATTGTACCACCAAACTACCCCATCCTCCAGCAAGGAGCAACACCTGCAGCCTCCATTGCCAACCTCATGTCCTGGATGGACTGTTAGTTTATCCGCTCTTGTCAAAGACACAAACAACCTTCGCGAGCCAGGTTTCTATCACCAGATGTGAAGGCAAGAATTGGGTGCAATGGAATCTGCAATGGAATCAACTGTGTCGTCGTTGACTCTTTGGGGTGCGCAGTGCGGGAAGTATTATATGATTGCACCTGGTGGGAGGGGGTCGGTGGTTGGGTAAGTTTGAACTTCAACTAGCTAACTACCCACTATCATTCATCCAGTGATCGTGCATGACTGCTTGCTACAGTTCTCCTATTGACCTGCACATTTTCTACTCCAAGACTATGAAGAAATGCTGGTAGACGGACCGCCACTACATGTACTGCTACCAACAGCACTGCCACCGCCACCAGTGCGCCATGCACCGCCACCAGCAGCTGCAGTACACAGGCGCCATGCGTCCCCGCCACCAACAGTACGGCCACGTCCCCGCCACCGCCAGTACGGCCACGCCCACGCCCAGCAGCTGATCCAGTACGGCCACCACCAGCGCCGCAGCTGCTCCCTTGCCCCCACCCCCCACGTCCACTCTTACAGCACACCCCAATAAGACGGCCAATGAGAGGACGTGGACGCGGAGGAGGAAGAGGGCGAGGACGTCCAGGAATTGCAATGCAGTTTTACGGAACCACCTACATTTATCACTAATGTCTATCTAAAAGTGACAATTAATGTAACTTTTGATGTCTACTTAACACATGTACCGCTATTGTGTCTAAGGCCTAGGGCCCCCCATGGTTGCATCATCCTCCTTTTCTTTGTTGTCTGTGAAATTGAAGTGTCTGCATCTTTGTATGAAGGTCTTTGTCTTCTGAAGCTATATTTTGTAATGCGTACGTGTTGTGAATTAGAGCTGGATCGGACTTTGTATTACATCAATATCACCACAAGAAATAACTAGCCCCTCGGCCCAGGATATTACAAGAATGCAGAGATTTGCTACAATCAAGCAGTCAAACCTTTCAGTGAGCAATCGGTTGTTTAATCAGTACATGGCAGATCATGATTCTGCGAAAGGGTTTTCATAGGCCCGTATTGAAACACGTCTACAAACCCACGAACATGACCACCATATACTTCCTCATATGCTTGCTGGTGGTGGCACCTCAAGTGCAGGCTGCCATCCCACCTTGTTGGTAAAGATACATACATATCGACAATTTGCAAAATGTTTGACACAGGTAATCCAGTCTATCCACGTGCACTTCAACAAATACCATTGGACAAAGATTCACTTTTGGAGTCTCTTCTATTCCTAACGCCACCACTCATGATTTGGTCTCCATTGGAGCACCATCACAGGATTCTCCAACACGACAACGGGAGCATAAAATCTGAGCAAACCGGTATCCTTTATGATATTTTACACAACAACGATGCTATAGCTACCTCTGAAGATCAACCGGTAGGCCTAGGCTCACCTGCTTCGGATGAGAGGGAATCCAAGGCATCCGACAGCGAAACAGTCTGGTACAGAGACTAGCTGTAACTTTGATCAACACATTCAGAAAGTGCTGGACTGACACAGTGATGTCTTCAAAGAGGAGCTTGTCACATCAAGCCACCCTACATGCATATTTGACCCCCAACAGCCACGTTTCTACAAGGCTCGCCCAGTACCAGATGTTACAGAGTATAGTGATTGAGCTGGTTTCGGTTTCTTGATGTTTGATGTATTGTGTAAATGTCAGTAATTTAGCCGATAACAGCCATGGTGTGCTTATCGCATTAAATTTGGCGAGGAACTCTTTTAAATAGTGCCAGATACACAGCTGCATTTGCCTTCAGTCTGTGGTCACAGGAGCACAAATGAACCCCACATTACCGTAGGCGCTCTAATTATGCGTCACTCAGAAAACAAATGTTTTTGAAATGTAACGCAACAATAGAAATTCGGTCAACCAAACAGCGACGAACTTCAATGCATGATTAGAAAACACCTCGCTAGGTATTCAAGTCAGACGAGTGTAGACAAGGCTATTGCATAGCGGTTGTGTTTGTTCCCGGTTGTCAGACTGTCGCTGCCTTTTCTCCTACACGGGCACAGACATGGCAGAATACATAAGTGAGTTGCTTTCTCGTACCTTCACAGATGTCCCAGCCATATCACAATTGTGTCCACATTCACAGGCAGTGATTGATGCACCCTCTTCGCCGTTCAACTCTATTGTGTACGCTTCGAGCTATCTGCCATGCTGCCGTCATAATCGCGTTATGCAATAATACGGAGTCCCCGGAGTGTGACGCTTTATTATCGGTTTGAGACTTTGAATTTTGACGCAGAAAAGAAAGGATGCGTAATTAGAGCACCTATATGGTCAGTGATTATTCAGAGTGCAAGAGTGCAAGTTCTGACAGCATGCAAGGTTGTATGTTCCTGGAGCATTGTATACTGCCATAGAGACAACATACATGCTTCGAGCCTGCTGGAAAGGTTTCTTTATCTGGATGAGATGCACATACGTACAGGTGACAACTCCTGTGCATAATCCAGCGAAGAATGCCAGCAGGAACTCCATAAGCACCTTAACCCTTTCAACCCGATAGCGCCCGTATGCGCCCGAATTTTTCACGTGCTAAAACCCCGAGAGCGCCCGTATGCGCCCGAAACTGGATTCCGGCTATTTATCGCCATAGCTACGCGATCGGACTTTGGATAAGTGATTTACGTGTCACAGGAAGTCGAGCGAAGCATAATTAGCTGTGGCTTT
Organism: Axinella damicornis; assembly: GCA_963931865.1. NCBI lineage: Eukaryota > Metazoa > Porifera > Demospongiae > Axinellida > Axinellidae > Axinella > Axinella damicornis. The sequence continues at coordinate 5,257,515 of OZ007505.1, read as the reverse complement.
CCATAGGGACTTTCCCCACAAATCGCGTTAGAAGTTTACTTGTCGATCGACGTGCACTTAGTGACGGCTATTACAGCTTATATCCTACGAGCAAGTTGTTGTATCGAGTTTGTACTAGCCAGTTAGCTCACCCACACTGGTAACCTACCGTTGCTGGGCCAGTCAGCCAACCTCTGCCGTGGTTTTGCCGTCATTCTCAGGAGCTCAGCGACAACCCGCGTTTCCACCGTTGTGTCTTTCCCAGGCCTCACTGTCAAGTCACGGGACTACTTCAGGAACGAAGCAGGTTTGTTTTCAAGCCAAATAAGTATAACTATCAATACCTGAACTCAGCTATTTTACAAGATACAACGCCAATGAATCGATACAACACAAAAATCGCCATTTTTCATTAGCGTTTGTGTAGCCACGCGATTGATTTCTGCGCATGCGCCTCGGGGTCAAAGGGTTAATCTACAATCTACAGGTGGCAATTAATTTTCTTGCTTGCCACCCAGCATACTGCAGTCAATTACTTTTTGACTAGTGAGAGGAAACTAGCTCACCTGTTCTGTCTATTCTCTCTGTCACTCCAGAGTAGACCCCCCTCCTCCTCATCATCATGTTCAGATGTAGCGTCCAACAGAGGATAGGCTGTATTTCACACACTAAGCGAAAAGAAACGGGTGATAGCATGCTCTTCTCCTTGTCTTTCTCAGGTTGCCAGTGGCAGTCCAGTAATCCACCGCATTATGCTGGGTGGTACCTTGCCACCCAGCATAATGTGGTGGATTACTTTGGACTTGTGAGAGGAAACTGATCTTCTATATATACACAATCTTTGATATATACAGCTCACCTCTTCTCTATATCACACTGTAGTAGTCTCCCTCCTCGTAATCCACGCCTTCAGATGAAGCTCGATATCCCTACAGAGGGTAAGCACACTAAGTGAAAAAAAAAACCAGTTGATAGCATGCCCTTCTCCTGTCTTTCTCAGGTTGAACTCAGGCTCTGCAGTCGACTACCTTTCACTCGTGAGAGGATCGAAACTCATCTTCTATATACAGCTTACCTTCTCTCCTCGTAATCCATGCCTTCAGATTACGGTACGATAATTATATGTATCACACTTAAGTGAAAAGAAACAGTTGATAGCAGGCTCTTCTCCCTATCTTTCTCAGATTGTCACCCAGCATACTACCGTCAGTTGCTTGTGACTCGTGAGAGGAAAATGGTCTTCTATATGCAGCTCACCTCTTCCTTCCATTCTCTCTATCACACTAAAGTAGATCTCCCTCCTCCTCATCCATGCCTTCAGATAAAGCTCCCTACAGAGGGTAGGATACGTATATATTTATAAGTAAACAGAAACAGTTTGATAGCATGCTCCTCTCACTATCTTTCTCACATTGCCACTCAGCATACTACAGTCAATTACTGAGAGGAAAATGACCTTCTATATGTAGCCCACCTCTTCCTTCCATTCTCTCTATCACACTATAGTAGATCTCCCTCCTCCTCGGAATCCATGCCCTCAGATGAATCTTCCTACAAGGGTAGGATGTATTTCACACACTAAGAGAAAAGAAACAGTCGACAGCATGCATGCTCTTCTCTCACATAGCCACTCAGCATACTGCAGTCAATTACTTGTGACTCGTGAGAGAAAACTGATCTTCTATATGCAGCTAACCTCTTCCTTCTATACCCTCTGCCACACCATAGTGGATCCCCCGCTCCTCATCCATGCCTCCAGATAAAGCTCCCTACAGAGGGTAGGATGCAATTCTCACACTAAGTGGAAATTAAGAAGCAGTTGATAGCATGCTCTATAGAGTTGGAGCACACTCAATCTGGTATTCAAACCGTATTTACCAGCAAAGTTCAGTATCTCATTTGTCTATATGGCGTTGCAGTGGGTAATGTGTGTACCAGGATCTAATGATGGAACATGAAAACCAATGCGTTGGATCTTACTTGATATAAGACCTCTTGCTGGTATGTTTGAAGAGCACACAGCAGAACATGCATCACTCTGCAGTTGACAGTCAGATATTGTGGCATTGATTCCTACAAAAGGAAGAGGAATAATTGACATACAGTAGTCAAAATATTATGCACTGTAATTACATCACAGCAAGCTACAGTACTGGTTACAGACACTACAGTGGTTTCAAGGCTTCTTGCAAAATCAGCGAAATCTGTAAACCGTAAACCGCGTAGACGGTAAACCACTCTTAAACCGCAAGCGCGCGCGCGCGCAGGTGATTGCACAAGAGTTCAGGAATCAGGTGAGTACGACTACAGTCGAGTCAGGTACTACTTCTACCGTACTGGGTGCTGTGTTGCTGAATTGTGAATCCCTCCAGATATCTTGAACGGGATGAATGGCAGTGAACGTTATCCCTGCATGCCCCTTGGTTCTAGCTGGATGTACTACGATCCCTTCTACTCTCGCCATTTAACGGTTATGCCGCCGAACCAAGCTGGACTTAGCGCGACTACTGCGGCTATGAACCGGCAGTGTGAACGGGAGCTATTCGGTCGGCATACTCCATCTCCCACGCCAGAAAGTGCTGAGCAATATCACCAACTGGATGACTCCATGGTGACAAAGCGTCGGAGGTCACGGCTGGCAAAAGACGGCATTGAAGATGTCCAGAAACCTGTGATGGTGGAGCAGTATAACACATACATGGGGGGTGTGGACAAGGCTGATCAGCTAATTTCCTATTATGGATTTAGCCATCGCACAGTAAAGTGGTGGAGACGAGCCTTTTTTCACCTCTGACAATGCGATTGTGAATGCATACATACTCTATCGCTTATCGGTGCAACCAGGTCGCAAACTCGATCACAAGCACTTCAGGATTGAACTTGCAAAACAACTCCTAGGGAGTGCCGAAAGCGACACCCACATCCACCGTCCCAGTCGCATGAATGCCCTACCTCCACCTGCTCGCCTTACAGAGTGCCACTTCCCTGCGAAGGTTCCCCCGTGTGCTAGTGGGAGGCTATCTCAGCCAGTGTGCGTAGTCTGCTCAAACAAGAAGGGAAGAGGCAAAAAAGGACTACTTTCTGCTGCAAGCAGTGCAAACTGCCGATGTGCCCACTACCTTGTTTCGAACTTTACCACACCAAATTAGACCCAGCACATCATCTCGACGAAGTTTAGAGTAACAGTTTCAGCTCATAATACATGTACATGTAACTTGTTTGTAAGTACCATCATCAGTTATTTGCTGCCTTATCCTTTCTTTACCGACTACCTCCACAGTAACCTAGTATCATATCCTCCCAATTCTAAAGGCAATACACGCTCTACTACACATGGAACGGTAGACAGAGACGACTTACCCGGGTTGTTACAGCATCGTTGTTACTACCGTTCTGTGTTGTACGTTCTCAGCACCGCCTGACTGCAATCCCACGATGGTGAATAACTCATCCCGGTTCTCTTGTACAAAGTAAGGACGGTTAGACGCTTCTCAGCTTTTCTCGACAACGCATTCTCTGTCCTTGGGCACAATACTCGCACAACCGCCAGTTGATCGCACGTGTAGGAAACGGCCGTCGCGTGACGCGGAAGTTTGGAATTTAATTAACGCGCTCAAAGAGTTAAACAGTGATTGTTGAATCACTACTTGGAAGGTACCTGCATCTTGTTCCTACTTTGTGCATTGCAGAAGTATGCATGCATTCATTGTTTCTTGAATCTCAAGTTGTCATTATATTTCTGCACGTACAGTGGGGGGGGGGGGGGGGGGGGGACTAATTCTGTGAAGTGTACATTCCACAATGATCAATCCAGTTATAGCAATCTGTTGGAGTGATTTGAGCAAATGCCAATAACAGTAGGTCTTTCATGTCCATACCACCTATCTCTAGTTCTTGTTCGTATGCCTTAAGGGAAGTCTTTATCCTTGAAAACATCTCTTCAATGGGGTTATAATCTGGCAAGTATGGAGGTAGGAATACTACAAGAGCTCCAGCATCGCTGATGATTTCGGAGATGCCATGAACGTGATGGATGCTGGCGTTATCCATAACCACCACACTATGGGGGTTCTTGCCATCAAAGGGCAAGAGATGTGGTAGCAGTTTGGAAGCAACAAAGTCCCGGAAGGTATCCCCATTCACAGTTGAGTCCACCGCCTCACACTCGAGCAGACCTTGCACACTTATACATGCAATTGTGCTGAGATGTTGACCCCTGATGAGAAGTTTGTTGCTTACTGCTGGCTTGCCACGCAAACTGTAGCCAAACTTCCTCCTGGCATCACGTCTGTCACTTCCTGTTTCATCGAGAAAGATAAACATTTCTGTGTTGTAAAGCCTCACTTCCTCTGCATAGATTGCTCGTGATAAGTCATCCCTCTGCTTTGCAACTACTCTCATTTTTTCCTCTTGTTCATGCAGCAGCTAACAAATTGTGGAGAGGGACACAATCAACCCAGTGAGGTACTCAACTTGGGACTGTATCTCCCTGAGGTATAATCCAGGCTGCTCCAGAACTGTATGGAGGACAACAAGCTGAATAGTGCCATTCACTTTCCTTGGCAGGTTACCTCGACTGTACTTCTTCTTTTCCACACTGCCTGTTTGCTGGAATAGCTGTACAGTTCTCCACACAGTAGAAGCATCTACGCAAAGGTTGGTCGCGATTTTTTGGTAGGAATATCCCAAAGCCTCGCACTGGTACACCATCCTCCATCTCAAATCTTCGCCGTATGCACGCACTCTGAATGGTTCTATAGTAGCCATCTCAAGCTTGAATTCAAAAACGCCCGCGTCAGTGCGCATGCACGTGCATGCCTGCACAGCATGCGCATATGCAGTACATGAACTTTGACTCATTATTGAGTGCCAGGTTTCCAGGTTAAGGGTTGACTTTTTTGCAAGAAGCCTTGAAACCACTGTACCATTTACAAAAAGTACCGAACCAGACTTCAGTAAAGTCTAGACATTATTGCATTATTGCATAACATTGCATAATGTTCTATAAGGAGCTAGCCAGCTGCATGCTACTTGTTTTCATTGACACCTTTGTCACCAGTTAGCACTAGAACTCCCATGTCTTTTGCATCATTGTGGTTTACACCTTCATAGCCAGCTGCTGTGGGTCCTTTTGCACCATGGTTTACACCTTCCTAGCCAGCTGGAGAGCGCTCTGTGGTCCTTTGAAGGCAGGGAAAGGTGTGCAGTATAAAACCGTACAACAGATGGGAGAGGTCAGGAGAGGTCATCGTTCATCACACTCCATCCATCACAACAAACAGCACCATCACTACCACAGCATGGCCAAGCGCATACGATTGCGGTGGGAGGGCAACAACTCCCGAAAGTTCGACGGGGTGACACAGGACTTGGAAGCGAAGCACTTGTTGCCGGCCGATCGGCAGGACGCTGCAGTGGGGAAGGTGGTTCGCGTCAAGTGGGGACGCGGCAAACGGCTGTGGAGGGCCATCGTGGTCGACCTTCTTGATGCTGAGGAGCAGGAGGCCGAGGAGCAGGATGCAGAGGAGCTGGCTGAGCCGCCTTCGAAAAAGCGTAAGTAGTTTGCATTGTTAACTAACTAACAGAGCTAGCTAGCTGATGGCAACAGTGGTAACTACTCAATTCTCAGCATCCGATCATGTGGCAACCACACTGCGCAGTCTGCTGGTAAAGGCTTGTCTTGTGCAACAAACTCACTTTTCACACTGATTCTTTCCAGTCGCTTCGCTTTGTAGGCAGCTTGTCCCATATGCATATGCATGATCACATACCGTATGGCACTTATATTTCGCGGGTCTAAATTTTCGCGAATTGCTCTTCGAGAACATTTCGTTGAAAAAATTTCGCGAATTCGCGGTAAAACGCCACGCCCACACAATGGGCGTGGTGTACTATACTCACCTGATACTGCACTTGAAGACTTCCGTGCACGCTGAACTCAACTAGATACCACAGACCACTTCGTCGGTGCGTTGTATTCTGCGACACTCTCTTCCCCACTTCGACGCTCTCAGAGTTCGTTTTTAGATACCTGGGCGTTCCCCTAACCTTCGCCGGATCGAGCTGGCAGCTTCAGTATTGGCAGATACCGCACATGTCAGATGGTACCTCTTGGGAGAACTACTCCATGTGGATCCGGAAGCTTACACTTCGACTACTGTCCATCCTCACTGTTGAAGTACACAAACAGAGCCATCAAGCTAGCTGTGACCAGTGTCGCGCGCGCACGCTGGAATACTGTCTGCGTAGCTGTAGGCGCACAACACTTGTCAAAATTTTCGTTGAAATAATTTCGCGAATGACCTGTAATTCGCGAAATTCGCGAAAATTTAGACCCGCGAAATTTAAGCGCTATACGGTAATTATGTAAATTTTTTTGTAAATTTGCAGGTTCAAATTTACTCTTGTATTGGTGTACATGTTGCAATGTACAGGGAAAACCAAGCAGACTGAGCAGATTGGAGCAGTCATCTCCAAGGAAGATAGCGCTCAAGGGTCGTGGCCCACGAGGACAAGGCAGCCAGTAAGTTCCCGCAAATAATAGTAACCTTAAAGGTAATACTCAAGCACATTCAGCCACACTAATTATAGCTAATAAAAATTATTATGTTGCAATGTGCAGGGAAAGTGACCAAAAGCAAGCAGACTGGGGCAGTCATCAGGCAATTCAAGAAAGACGTGGTATGGGACGCCTGATGCCCACTGCAGGGGGGGGAAGCTCTGATACCAATGTCGATACCACGTTGATTGAAGCCAAACAGAATGCACAGCCAAACCCAAGTCTCTGCGGAAGATGGCGGGTCGGTGGCCCACGAGGACAAGGCAGCCAGTAATTTCACAAATTGTAAGCCCTAACCTGTTGGAGTTGCATGTATTTGTAGCTGTTCTAATATACATGTAAGCAGTTACAGTTAAGTGGAGCTGTTCTGTTGTTCCTGTAGCACCTGTGAAAGGGTTTCTGCGAAGGGGAAGGACAGAGCTGGTAAGTAAAAATGTGTGTTTATCAACAGCCGCATATCAAGCACATTCAGCCACACTAATTATAGCTTTTTATTTCTCTTGAAACATTTACAGTGACAAATGCCCAGGTGTTGGATCTCCTCCAAGACTGCCTTTTAACCATTCAGCAAAATCAGGCAGTAATGTTGCAGAAACTCTTTGATCCGCCCCCACGCCCTGGCCCATCCCCCCGCAGTCCGTCCTCAAAGACCCTCCCTCGCTCACCCTCAAAGACACGCCCCGGCCCGTCCCCCCGCAGTCCGTCCTCAAAGACCCTCCCTCGCTCGCCCACAAAGATCCGCCCTGGCCCGTCCCCCCGCAGTCCGTCCTCAAAGACCCACTCTGGCCCGTCCCCCCGCAGTGGCCTGTCTGTCCCAGGTCCATCATACCACCTCCCTGGTCCGTCACCCTCCCCCCCAACCTCAATCGACGAACATTTGGTAACAGACATTTTGTCACAGGAAGACATGGCATATATCTACCAACTGGAGAATGGTCTTAGTGTACTAATGGTCTCATATTATAAACATGGTCTCATATTATGTCCCCCCACCCAAGAGGCAGAGGCTCTACCCAGCAAGCTTCGAAAGTAGCGACCAGGAGTCCTTCCGGGAGTCAGAGTCGGAGAGTGAGGACGCCCGACGCCCAAAACCCTCACACCCCATCCACATCCTCCAGCGTGCAACCACCGCGCGGGGGCAGCAAGCAGCGCAGCAGGCACCGGGATGTGGCTGTCCAAACACCAGCACCACCACCGGGCAAGCGATGGGTGCTCTCGCTTGAGCCAACCCACAAGCCCCACCAGCCTATTGCCGAGCAGTGCCTCAGCCAGCGGCCGAGAGAGGGCACCGGCAATGGGCCACCCCCCACCTAGCGAGTACGTCATCCCCCAGCCAAGCAGCATTCCACCTCGACTCAAGGTTCCAGGCAAGCTGGCCAGGAAGATAAACGGGGTGAGTTTATCAATTTCAATTCCTTGGTGCATGAGGCAATGTACCCCAATCCAGCATCCCCAGCCAAGAGCACGCTCCAACTCAATCCCTCCGGGGCAGGGTTCACGGTAACAGCCCGCCCGCCCACCAAGAAAAAGGTGCGCGATCTAGCATCTTGGCTTTTCAGCATGAAGGCGGCGCCAGGACGGATGTCTAGACCGACCCCGCCAAGATATCCATGACAAGTATACGTTTGTGCACATTCCTGACAAAAATTTGGCCTGACATGTACATTATTATGCAATGGTGTTTCACCAGGGAACATTCTGAATGTTGGTGCTGGAGAAAGGGGAGGGGAACCCGGTGACAAGGTGAAACCCATGAGTGGAGGTTGCCCCCCTCAGTCGCTGACTTCTATGCAGAGAAGGGTGCCCACACCTAAGAAGGCCGAAGTACCGGCAGAGACGGCCTTTATCTTGAGTGATGCCTTGCCGGTGGTGCCAGCGAAGCTGGTGAAGCGTATTCTGAGGGCAGAGTATATAGACATGGCGGAACTCCTCAAGGATAACATGGAGGCGGAGAGGAGGAGGATGTTGAGTGATGGAGGGTTTCCTCAGTCTCACTTCTCGGGCAGGCCAACTCGCCGGGAAGTTCCGGACCTGCTGAATTGGCTGCAATGTTTCAGTCTCTATGCCGCAGTGGTGACGTCCAAGTTCCTGGAAAAGAGGAACGAACACTGGGCTTATCAAGCTACGTTGATTGGAGAGGAGAGGCGGTGCAGCAGCCAGGGATGGATGACTCTTGTACGACTGCGATTACATAAACAAGTCCACACTGAACCACCCACCACTTCATCTGCGCTTACATAAACTAGTTCACCCTGAACCACCCACCACTTCATCTGCACTTACATAAACTAGTTCACCCTGAACCACCCACCACTTCATCTGCACTTACATAAACAAGTCCACACTGAACCACTCACCACTTCATCTGCGATTGTACTGTAACACTTGCTGCCTCACATCACAACTAGCACAGATGTTTTCCGCAATCTTCATGCCAAATAATTCGCACGTGCCTTAATCTTCCAGCAAACCATTAATTTGTGGTGCTCCAGATATTGAAGCAACAAAGGAAGTTGATTACATGCTCTAATTCTTCAGTCATTATAATTAATATGTTTGCAAGTCATGTGTTAACATGGCATGTGTTAACGCGGAGGGGAAGGGGAAGACCACGGCCCTAGTGTGTGCTGCCAATGTGGCTGCACATAAACACACACATAACTCAAAAGTACGCCCGAGCTCGGTGGAGACATAAAGTTAACCCTTTGAACACAGAGAGAGTATCTATACGCTCATACTTAACTTCCTATCTACGTGGTGAGCATATACCGTATCGCGCTTATATTTTGTGGGTCAAAATTTTCGCGAATTGCTCTTCAAGAACATTTCGTTGAAAAAATTTCGCGAATTCACGGCAAAAACGTCACACCCACACAATGGGCGTGGTGTACTGCACTTGAAGACTCCCGTGGGCGCTGAACTCAACTATCACTCCACCGGTGTGTAGTATTCTGCGACTCTCTTCCCCACTTCGACGTTCTCAGAGTTCGTTTCAGATACCTGGCATTCCCCTGACCTTCACCGCGCCGGATCGAGCTGGCAGCTTCAGCAGGCAGGTACCTCTCCAGAGGCAGTGAATGACTTTGCTCTTTCACTCCAGGCAGCGGTTCTATCTCCAAGTAAGATAGGAATCAGGTGAGCTTCTTGGGGCAGCAAGTGCATAAGAGGCAAGTAGCTATTACCTAGAATCTGATAGCCTCAGAAAATGGCTTCAAGATCAGACAGCTAAACTCTTATAGCTACAAGCCTACAATCAACACTTCAGACAAGCTAATCCAGCCTATTTACACTCTATTTATGCTAATCACTTGCTGACAAGTTTGTAGTTAGCACCCTTGCCACTTCCAGCTGGTTCCACAATCAGACAGCTTCCCTTCTGTTAGTGCATGGTTTCACTTCCTGCCTCCAAAGTAAAGCAGCTGCAACAGCACAAAAGCTCCTCTAGCTTTCATGAAGAGTTGCAGGCACTGTTTCCTCCCACCCAACTCCCTCCCCATCGGTTACACAAAGTGATCAGTAGGGCCAGGGTGGAGGTGTACCCTCCACTCTATCCTCCCAGACACCAGGTGTTTTATTTACCTGGCGAAGGATATCTTCCAAAACCACACGGACTACGCATCCGCGACATCAGGATGAAGGTATAGCGACCGCATGCGATATACAAGATGGCTCTTTGGTGGGTAGTACTGACAAGCACTTTTAGTACTACGGTTACTGTATCTGATTGCCCTTGGTGGCCAAACATTCCCTTGCTCACACTTACTGCTACACTCTCTGAAAGTAGTGCATCATGCCCAAAATTTTTGGCAACGAAATTCACTGAGGACCGTCACAGACACCAAGTACATGTATTAGAGACACGCAACTCGTCAATAGCACTATATATTGCAATGTGAGACAACATATATTATGCCTGCTAACAAGGCTATTTTAGAAATGTACATGTAGGTCACAATCAGGTTGCAAAGAATCTTTGAAGGAACTTTGCAAGCATCTTAATCCATATGCGAAGTGTACTTCTCAATATGCTTGGTTGTCACCCAGCATACTGCAAAGTGGATTGCTTTCTTACAGTACAGCTCACCTCGTCTCTATCTTCTCTCTGTCTCACTCTGACACGCTATAGTAGACCCTCAATCATCCTCGGGCCTTCAGAGTGGGTGTGTATGCGTAGGGATAGAGTGAAGATCAATACAAGGCCCGATATGCCAGAGTGGGTAGGTAAAGGGGGAGGGGTCACAGAGCCTATATAGTACCCTTGGTTTGACACATGCATCTGCTGCTATACACACACAATTCCCACAAAGGTTAGTACATTAGTTACACAACATTATCCAGGAGTGTCAACAAGTTAACGCAAACTAAATAGCTTTTTGCAAGTAGTTCCCAAGTGCCTCCTGGTATCTCATTATTTCATTCTCAAGGCTGCAATGACCCAAACTATAGCATGCTACTTTCACTACAATGTCATAAATTCAACCATTGAGCTAGCCAAGGTAAGGGGGGCAAGTCACTGCACACGTGGGATAATTATACAGCTGGCGAATGCGGACAAAGTCGGTCATAATCTAGTACCTGAACATATGGCATAACAGCAACTCACTACAGCATCACCCACCTTCAAAAAACATTGAAGGCAAGCATAGGGTACTCTAAAGATGCAAAACACAACAGAGATGAGCCACACTGATTGTATGTCTGTGTGTCTGAGTCTTCAGGTTGAGAAGCACACACATAAAGTTACTACTATTTTCTGGCTTCCATGTTTGAACTTCATCCCCAGTGCCACCTCAATCAGTTCTACCACGCATGCAGCTAAAGTGACTAAACCTTCCAGGATGAGATGGATTGCCCAACCAGGGAGTCACTTGTGTCAAGTTGAGACTCCCACCATTTGATTTTCACAGCTGCTATACAGCCACCTGAAGCCATGTAGCTGGTCACCACAAGTTGCACCATGCATGGGCTTGGCCAAGGTCAAATTAGGAGGTGCCAGTGTGTGAAAGGTCCACCTTAGCAACTAAGAAAGAGATTGGACCACCTCCCACCTCCTGGGACAGTATAGAGCACACTATCACTTGCTGCAAATAGAGCTCTCCAGCTGTACACTACTTACTCATTTTGCCTACTCCTATTTCGCCTACTAAAGATCGATGTGTGTCATTTCGCCTACTCAAAAAAAATATTTACAGGTTAGTATGAGCAGATACAGTCTAAAAGCTCAAAATCTGAAAGCACCACAACTGGGGAGAAGTCCAGGCTCAGCTCTTTTCTGCAAAGGTCCTCTGATAGGTATCTCTTGGTACAATTTACTCCTTGCTCATTCTATTTGACAAATGCTCTTACTGACTTCTGAGACCTCAAAGTTTTCTCTTGGTACAGATAGGTAGCCATACATGCTTGATTTGTTGAGTAGGCAAAATGACACACATTTGGTTTTTAGTAGGCGAAATGAGAGTAGGCGAAATGAGAGTAGGCGAAATGAGAGCAGGCAAAATGAGAGTAGGGCTGGAACTGGAGGTTACTATCGACTGGTTTGCAGAAACTACTGTACACACACAACACAGGCTGAAGGAGACAAACAGTGTACGTACATCCTCCATACTGATGCTTGCTACGGATGCAGCTACAGCTCTCTCCACTGTGTTCAAGTAGTTGCCTTCATCTTAAAGTCACATTAACACCAGACAACAACACCCTGTCAGGACCTGCATACAATTGACAAAATATAATACTCATTACTCACAAATTATGGGCTATTCCCATGCAGTAGCGAGTAGGTGCCCAATTGTGTCCAAGGGGGACTGTGTTGCTATCCGCCGGGTTAGGGTCTATCACAGATAACATACACCGAAGGCCTTCAGTATATATTACCTATGGGTCTATGTACAACTATTCAAATTGCGAAAAAGCCCGCTAGCTAGCTAAGTAGCTAACAATCGAGTGGGAAAAAGTAAGATATTCAAGCAAACTACCACTCGATCTGACAGGTAGACTACGGTATTCACCTCAGGAATTGAACATCAATGCTAACCTGTGAAGCTCATTCCACGAGCTGCGACACGTACAGTAGACTTCAAGACAAAATCGCTGTTCAGGTTCACGAGGTGCACTTTGCACTGCCGTTAAAATCGGTCTGCGCATGCGCCTTCCTTATTTGAATTCCTCCTACGCGCCATTCCCGCCCCTATGTAGCCTCGTTCCCAAAACGGCCTGGGAACGAGGCTAACCCTATGCAGTGGCCTTCCACACCCCTAGTTTTTGGTCGCTTGCAATCAAAAACTGGAGGTGTGGAAGGCCTGGGAACGAGGCTATGGGTGCTCCGGGTGCTAGTGCACCCATACTTATGGTTTGTAGTCAGTATTTATTACATGTACAAGGTCGCATAGCCACTTAGTTCTTGAATGGTGCACCCCTATATTGTATATGTAGACTACTTCCTATGCCACTGAATGCTATAGTATGCCCAAGCCCCATGCACCCAATGAGGATGTGTGCATAGTGTGTTTGCAGCAATGTAGACAGCTAAACCAAAAATTAAAACAGGCACATAATAATTATTATAGCTAGTTTGTAGGCAGCGTAATTAACATTCCCTATTTTTCACAAAAACAGAACATTACTCAGGTATGTTTGCACTCAACTGTGACTTAATGGACTTGGCAGTGGAAATCCCTGTTGGAACATTGATTCTTAAGAGGGTGACGATGTCGATATCGGTCCGGCAGCTGCAGGCAGTATAAGTATAGATCACGGACACGCATGGCACTGGCCCTGGCCTGGCCTAATTCACCCTAACCCATCCTGCCGGACCAATAACCACAATTCATATAGGTAATTGGATATGCATGTGCATTCAGGCACTAGCCCTGGCCCAACCTTCCTAACAATTGCCCTTCTTCCTGCATGCTGGACCAATAACCGTATACATGCACTTTGGTTTCTTTAAATTTCTTCTTATCTTTTTATTGCTACATCTGTAACATTTGCTGTTTTATGCAGGGCTTTCCTGGGAATCAGTTATAGAGCAGAGGAAATAATTACACTGTCAAATAAAAGGGTATCGATCTATCAATCTATTGATAGATGGATAATCTGCATGGTCAGACAGGCACACTTCCCTTTCCCACAAAATGGCTGTGTACATGTCCAGAAAAAACCTGCAGCGAATATTGCTATTTACTTCAGAACTATATAGGTCTATGGAGTGATCTTATAGCTACCCATGCAGTGAACGAGACTAGATTCTAGTCTTTAGTTGATATCCCACCACATGATTATTTGAGAGGGGTAGCTGTGTGTGCTGCCAAACTGCAATGTGGTGCAGCTGATATGAACTCTAGCCTCGTTCCCAGGCCTTTTTTTATCGCTTCCCAGGCCTTCTATTTTTTACCACTTCCAAAGCCTTCTATTTTTTATCGCTAAGAGTTGTTTGTACGTGTTAATGATTTGTATGCTAGCTACAATGCTAATGTATTTACCTGCTGATTATGGTGGAGTATAAAAGCAGAGTTCTTGTTCTTGTCAGGGTGTTCTATCTGGGTCTTATCTTGTACTGTCTAGCTATTGGTTATCTGTATCATCTATCAAAGTATTCTTCTGCTGCAATTGCAAATTAGTCAAGTTACTGCTCGGGTCGGTTACACTGCTGCCATGCAGCTGTTGCTGCAGTTGCAGGTGCTGCACACTGCTGCAACTGGTGTAGTTGTTGCTGCAGGTGCTGCGCATGCACACTGCTGCAACCGGTGAAGGTGCTGCTGGTGCTGCATAAACCATCATGCAGTGCTCAGGCATTGTATAGGTAGCTATACTCAATATCCACAAGTTCAAAGTAGCTGCAATTAAACCTCAATATTTACACCAATTGCTCTGTGATACAATGATCGACTATGACAAAAGTACAATGTCTACACAATAGCAATACACATGCAGCAGCATCAATAATGTCTTGGTTAAATGTTAGCTACACATGGCTATGTCATCAGCACAGTCATACTCATGTGCACTCTTGGTTGGTGCTGCTGGACACAGTTGCAGCACTAGCCAGCAGGGGGGTGTACTCTTGTGCGTTTGTTATTCGATCAGCAAGTGTCTCATCTCTGAGCAAGCGATTTCTGGAGGTTAACTTGCAAAAGGTTCTCATCATCACAGCATGTGTGCAAAACCTGTACAGCCAGTATCCAACAGTGCAAACAAAGGGTAGCATGACAAGTACTGCTGCTAGGACTTGAGATGACCCTGCTATAAATCCAAAACATGACACATCAAGAAATAAGACAAGCACATACACTCCTGCAAGGTTAACCAAAAGGAAGATGTCAAGGGTGTTATAGTTGATGAGTTTATAGGGTTGTACCACTGCAATGTAAAGTACACCAGTAAGAGAGAGAATTGTAGCCAGAGGATAATAGAACACAGACAAAGTACATACATACACAGCGACAAGGGCCATTTGCAGGATAAAGTAAATAATTGGAAAGTACCGACAGTCTCGAGTATCATCACAGCCATCTTTGTAGTCCCCTTGGAAAGCATCCATGAAAATTTTTAGGGAATTGTAAGTGCGCCCTAGGTGCCAATAGTCTACAAGACGATGAAAACACTTGAACTGGTAGGCAATCATAAGAAGCACTGGAAAAAGTACAAAAATCAAGAGTGTTATGCAAGCTATGATTGCATATGGAAGGTGCACCGGACCTAAGTACTCAACTGTTCCATCATAGTAAAAGTAGGTGGTGCTTGTCACATTTTCGTGGATGCTGTGTACTGTGGTGGGGAGCAAAAGTTGTACCGAAATTGTCAGAAACTTCATGAAAGACAAATAGTAGATGGTAACAAAAGCATGAACCAGCGAGTTTCTGACATCAAACCGTTGCCGACACCGTGCAGTACACCTGTGAAATGGTTTCCACAGCCACACAAGGAATCGGACATTTGAGTCATATAGTTTTATTAGCAGATAGATGACCATTAGGAAGGCTATAGGATAAAGAGCTATGAAGTAGCTGAAAGCCACAGTCTCAAGCATGGTCATGTTTTGGTACAGACAAAAAGGTTCGTACAAGAGACGAAAGAAGTCCAAGCTCCAAATGCCGTAGAAGGCCAAAGCAGGGTGAATCAGTATCCGTGCATACAGTGGCAAGAGCTCAAGGTGAGAAGGAACAACTCGCATTTGCAGAGGACATGATATGAGCTGACTGATCATAACAAGTCCGTGGAATCTACCAGAGCTTGCATTCAGTCTAAACGTAATGACAAGCACAAGGAAAACAGTTAGTGGCAAGTAAGCAATGGCAATGTATTTCAACCAGCTTGTTTCCTCCTCAGTACACTTGACACACGGTGTGGAATATGAGTAAATTGGAACCGCATAATCATCTTCACACTGCCCACACAGCTGACCTTTACGATGATGAATGTAACACATTTCCTTTTCCAACTTCTCAATGGTAGAAGGAAGTTTAATGTATAAACTGTTGGTCATTGATGGAAGGATACATCCGGTCAGACACTGTCCGATGACTGCACTACCTTGATCATCATAGGTCATACAGTAGCAGCTCAGGAGATTTGATACATTGCCGTCACAAATCACTATAGCCCCATGAGTATCGCCACACTCACACTGTCCAGGTTTCTTACCTGGTATGAACCAAGGAGGGCATGCTGAATCAGAGTCTTGCATGTGTTCAGTAGCAACACTAACTTTACTGAAGTTGTATGACCTCACCTTTCTATCACTTTGTGAACGATCGGCAACTGCACGCTCCAAAGGTGATACTGGAGTTAAACCAGATGCGACTGCTGAGAGTAGGGAAGAACAAAGAAACACTCCAAGTGGTATTACACGTCTCATTTTGAAGGTGAGCTGACTCGTGCGCTGATTCAGTGTGCTGGTGCTTAGTCCAGTGTACAGTAAGTACGTACAGACACTATCACTTGCATACACTAGATCAGGTGTTTCATCCAGTCTCGTCAACAATGAAACTATAGAGTTAGTTTAACCATTCTGTTTACAATTCCTGACAATTTTCGGTATGTAGTTTGGCAACAATTATTACTGTTATGGGCAATAATAATTGCATGCATAGCAGAAACATGGGTAAGCAGCTGCTTTGGATGTGCTATGTGAGAGTACTATAGGCAGGCAATGTTCCCATGGAGAACTATAATTATGCATGGTCATGAAACTAAAAGACTGTGTACTAAATTGTCTAGACAGCATGCAACATTCAGAGTCAATTTTACTGCCAGGCAGTGTTCCCGCCAGAATTAATTTAACCTGGGGGTACATAATTACAATGAGATTCATACGACTAAGAAACCTTGTGAAGCCTTGCTTAGGTTGCTCAAGTAATAGGGCTGCACATTTTGCCATGCAGACCACAATGGGCACATAAGCACAGTGCCCTTCCGTAGAGGCACTGCTGTCAGGTCAAATATTAATCTCAATGTTAACCATGCAAAGGTACAGCTATGTGAATGCTGATTGATATTTGAGAGGTGCAATGCACACATTATGAAAATTGGTGTGGGTCACATGTAACAAATACCCACAAGTTTAGGCTAGCCTCGGTCCCAGACCCAAACCACCCCAGCACGGATCACATCTAGTTTCACACGCGGGGAGCGATCCGCGCTGCAGGTTGGTTTGGGTCTGGGGCCGAGACTAGTTTAGGCAAGATGTGTGTTTATATGGTAAACCATACCGGTTTCAAATGACAGTTATGTGTATGCTCACAGTAAAACACGATCTGTAGTACATGCCTATAAGGATCTGCTACTGGGCAGTGGGCAGGTGTTGGTTCAACTTGGTAGGAAATTCTGTGAGCATTCAGAAGGCTTAATTTCAACACTCTGATGACATTTGATATATAGCTCATGCATTGCAAGTGGTAGCCATGATCACTACACTGTGAATTACTAAGGTACATAGCCTAGCTAGAATATGGAACAAATTCCAGAACTAAAAGCACTTCAATTGAGTATCTCTACATCATGTTAGAGTTGATGCATTTACCCTGGACAGTTACACTTGCTGCCAATGAGCAATTGGCGTATTCCAAACTTCAAATATTACTGTCAGTACAAACACTATCACAATAGCTCCTGCTCAAATTCCATCCACATACGTAATTACGTATGCATGGTCAATGTAGATGATTTTAGCCAGTTTCAAAGATATATATCATAACAAATAATCACTCGACAATTAATTCTTCCACAGTTTTCTCAGTTCAGTTTTCAATGGCTCATCTTCAAAGATGAAATCTACTGATTGCTGTGACATGGTCCACAACTCCTCTACACTAAGTGAGAACGTCTGTGCCGCAATATAGTATTCATCTGTCAGAGAAATTTCAAACACTCCTTTATCATCAGTCTGCATGTGGAATAGAAATGACGATTTATAACTTTAACACTAACCAATGAGTGCAAAACTTGAACCTCTTGGCCTAATAAACAGTACACATATCATAGGTAAACAAGCCTATGCGCATCAATAACAAAATGTATGCCTCCAGTTTCAGAGCGGTCAATTCCGCCTTCACAACATGCTATACAACTTCTCTGAATATTAATTCACACTCTGCCCACAATGACAAAACTTAGTACTACTCACGTGACCCTCAACGAATCAGATGCCTCAGAATCGATCATATGACTGAGCATTAAATCGCTTATTTCTAGACAATGCACACATTTCAAAGATCAACGGCTGTTTCGGGTCAGTGAGTTGCACTAAGTAGCTAATTTAGATACCAGTTTGCAGTGTATTACTGCCTTTTAGTGCACTCTGACAATCTAGCTAACGGTCTCGGGCAGATAATGCACTCGGTCTCGGGCAGATAATGCACTCGCCTTCGGCTCGTGCATTGTTACTTAGTTAGCAGATTTGAAGGTCATGAACAATATGCACTTGATGCTGATATTTGGATATGCAATGTTTGAAGCATAGCACCAGGAGCGCATGAGCCGCCGAAGGCGGTGAAGGAGCGTTGAACTCCACATGCCTGCTCTAGGACATGTAGTAGTCCTTCACACCTCCAAAATTTAAGCTTCCGTGAAACAGCAAGTGAACGAGAAGGAAGCGATCCAGTTTACGCAATATCCTAGAACGACAAACCGTGTGGCATAAGTGGAGCGAGAGCGACAAGTTGTGTGTTTTACTGAGCTACCGGTTACTTGGTTTCTGCAACCTTCCGCTCAGAAGTACATGTCTGGAAAGGAGCGTTTTGCACGGTTCCTTCGCTTTCGCGTAGAACCAGTACTTGCGCCCTGTTCCGCTGAGGCTAATTAACCCAGGCTATAGAAGTCTGAAGCTCCCTCTATTCCAGATATACAGGCATTGCCCTCTTTCCCCAAAAAATTTAAAAAAATCCCGAGAACTCTTCACTCAAATTAGGCCCAAAGACTTCATATTTCCATGTCATTTCTGCAGTACCATATCCACTACCTGTCTTTAATTTTGATTTTGCATACATCGTGGAAGCATATGTCGTAGATGTCGGTGAAGCACACACGCACATTTGAAATTGTGTCCATTCTGAATTCTCAAATCAGGTCACAATCTGCACGTGACATTACTCATTCTCGGCTCCAACATGATAATGTGACTCACAACTTACAGAAATGGTCACCGGATGATTCCTCTTCTTCCAGAATCCCAGCTGGTGGTTCTCATATGAAGAAACTGTCTGGCCTTTCACGTTGGAAGTTAGACAAAGTTCTGTAGTGGAACAATAGTGATTGCAATATCACAAATGCAGCCTACAAATCCATAGCCTTGTTCCCAGGCCTCCGCCCAGAATTTTATCTCACAGCTGGGAGTTAAAATCTGGGCGGAGGCCTGGGAACAAGGCTAACAAATCCACACATACATTAGAAGTTCAACAGTCCATACATGGGAATTTCTGTTTCAAAGCTATGGGTATGCACACAAATATTAAGTTCATTTAGTAGCTGTACCAAACACTTTGTACCTATCGGTATTTTCTGCTGCGTAACCAGGTCCACTATTTCCTCTGTTCCTCCTACGTCAGGAAGAAGAAAGGTACCATGCCCAATGCGGTCAGGTTTTGCACTCAATAAAACTTTGGTCTCATCATTGCGGTTGGGGATCTGTAGGTCAGAAGCCACAGTTAACTGGGACTCAAATGACATTCTAAGGTAACAATTAATCGCACTACTCAGAGCTTTCGCTATGTCAAGAACATTGTTCTGATTTCCCTACACTAGTGTGGCATTTCAAAAAGTGCTCACTTCTGCTATGTGCAGTGTTAGCTTCAGTCCATTCTGCTTAGCAGATTTCAAAACTGGCAGCAATTCCGTCATATTTCCAGCCTGAGAACAGTAAGGTAATGAAATTGGTGTGATATAAACAGTCACTGAATAATTAATTCTAGCTGCACACCTAGTACAGAGTGTATATTATGCAAACGTACATAAGCACAGTGAGATGACAATGAGTCACTGCTTTGTCATAAGCTCATGTAACCGTAACTAGGCTAGGTCAAAGTTCAAGTCAGCCACGAGTGATATGAGCAGTCACAGCATGTTCACGTCTGGTCTTGATCATGATCACATATATAATAGTTAACACTATTCAGGCCCAATAGAGCCCAATAGAATGAGTTTACAGCTATGTAGCTCAATCAGTGGACATGGTGGGAGACATGATGAAGGGGGCTAATCGTGAATCCAGTCTGCTACTCAGCAGTCAACTGTTGTAAATACAAACTGTATACTGCTAACCTGTTTCTATACAATACCTGGGGGTCTCCACTTAGGTCGATTCCGACCACCTTTGCATGGTGTCCTGAAGAGATATCACCACTGTATTCCACAGCAAGCTGAACAGTGTCAGAAGCCTCCACTATACTCTGACGACGGTCAATGGACAACAACAACCTAATGAAGTGTTAAAAGAAGTGCATAACATACGATAAGAGTAGATCGAGATGGGAGAGAATGTAGGGATCGATATCGAGTTCACTGTAATTCACACATCCCTGTCTGTCAACAGTACACTTTGTTATTGAATGCAGGTATGGTAAGGTTGACATACAGCCCACCACAGCAATGCACACATCCCCGTCTGTAATACCTTACGTAAATGAGACTTTGGCAGTCATGTATGGCATCATCAATTCCCTTCAACACTGCATCTACATACGATCGTTTAGTCATACCTAGAGCAGAGAGAGAGGAGAAGACAGACAGCATAATCACACTTTTCACAACAGGTTGAGAATGCATTCATGGATTATTACACCCTGTCGACTGCTAGGTTAAAGTGATTATGTAATACCCCAACTTTACATGGCTGTCTTGTTTGGCAAGTTGCGTGTAGTTGGGGCATGCATGAGAGACAGCTGGTTGAATCTCACTCTCTTTTAGTGAGCTACAAGTGCCTAGCACAGTCAGCTGCCTCTAGCTTGCTACTTAAGGCTAGGGCGGGCGGTGGGAAACAAATGGGGGGGGGGGGGGGGGGGGCTTTGCTGACTGCATCAGCTATTGGTATACTAAGTGGTTCGCATAATTACGTATTTCTTTTTAGAAGCATGCCAAACAACTGTATTGTGTGTGGGCGGATGAAGGTCACTGGATTTGATCGGTTTCCCAAACCACACGAGTTGAGGAGAAAATTGCTCAAAGGACTTAGCTGAGGTGAATGTAGGATCAGATTCTCGTATGTGAAGCCTACATATTTGTGATGGGAATGCAAAAGCATCCTTTGGAATTGAATTGGCCCAAAATTTGCTGAAACAGCACCAAGATTGTCTGTATGAACAAAGCACTGTGCTTTAAGGTCTTCTTTCGAAAGCCTACCGAAGCTGCGACGAAGCCAGGCCTGCATGGACACACATGGGTGCTGACATGTGCTACAACTTCAGCTGTCAGCATACCTTATCTATTTGACTGCACAAAACTTTGAATTCCCTTTTATACCCTTCATCTTTTAGGCAGACATGTTGCAGAATCTTGAAAGGGGAACCCTCACCCAAACTCTTGTTCTCACTCCTTTCCCCATTGCTCACACCCTTTGTTTTCAGTGACGACTCCCTGTGGAACTCTTTAACCTCCCTTGTTGTATTAGCCCCCATTACTTTCAATTGTAGATTTAAATATGTCTATGCTTTAACTTGACTATGCATTTTTCTTTGAACTCCCTTGCCTAAATTTCATAAGATTGTCCTCGTGATGAACAGAAGTTTTGTCAAGGTTATAAATACTCTGTTCGTGTTCAAAGGGTTCATTTCTAGTCAAACAGTAGAAGCCGTGATGACGTCACGCCTGCATTGACATGCATGGTTGCTGTATAACACATGCTACGACTTCGTCAAGCTTTGAATTGTAATTGCTGTTTGACTTGACCTATTAATTGCATTATGCTGTGTATTATGAGAATGAACAAAATAATAAAGAAAGGGGAAAAAATAGTACCTGCATAGACCACACCTATTGGCACTCCTCTAAGCAGCACAATTGCTGGCTGAAAAAGCCAAACTTGAAACTTAACAAGTGTTTCCACTACGGACTAGAACGGGCAAGCGGACAGTGTTGATGTCGACACAGAGACACTCTGGCGGTTAGTGTCCACAGGTAGTTTCCCTGTGCACACAGCTGCTGCTCTCCGATAGCATCCACTTCAGCTATTGCTCTCCGGTTGTGTCCGTTTTCATCTCCAGTTGTTCTGGAAGGTTCCAACCTATGCCCAATGTTCTCAAATCTTCTTTGCGGAGTTCGAGGTTCAGAGTAGTGAATTACATGAAGGTCATTTGTCGTGTGGTCACACGTCTCTATAGTCTAAGTACCGCCCCCTACTACTTCCGTTAGTTACTCAGCACAGACACACACTTAAAATCGTAATGTATTGATAACTCCATCACCACCTCAAGTGATGTGTTACTTTGTGCAGGGAAGGTTCTGGAGAAGAGGACACCAAAATCCTCTCTCCTAAAGATGCAGGGGCATTCTGCCTTGGCAAGGAATGCAGTCCATTCGTGGAACTTATTGAACACGACAATAAGGCGGCTTGTCCAAGCAGCACAGGTTTGATGTTGGCCTAGTACGTAGTCTGATACACTTATTTCAGCATGCAGTGTAAAGAACAGCTTGCAGGCTTAGGTAGCTACATTGTAGTGTTCAGCCAATCAGATTCCTAACTAAGTTGCATCACCCCTTTTGAAACAAGCAGTACACTTGTCGTGGATGGAAGAACATTGTCAGAATCGAGCTAACACTAGCAAATTAACAGTGCCTCTCTCTTTGGACATGATCGCACAATGTCGATCAGGTGCATGTGCCAGCCTGATTCTATATGATATTGCATTATAAACTGATTTTTGCTGCCTCTTTTTTAATTTACCTGAACACTGCAGTGGGAAGGAACTGCTGGTATGACGAAGTGCGAAGGCACTACCAAGGAGGAGGCCTTGTTGAATCGGCAATAAAAGAGAGGCACTGGTGCAAGACAAGAGGGTAGTGCAGCACTTTTGCCGGTACAAGTTAGATGGTGATGATGGAGTGGGTGCTGTAGTCTTGGACTACAATCACGCGGTGGACCACGTCTGCCATTGTTTGAATTCAATGAAAAAGTTCGGATTGTTCACAACCGTCAAGGTGGAGTCCAAGGTATGCCTTGCAATTGCACAAACCAAGCTATACAGAGGATGTACCATAGTCTCTTGCTATAATGCACCCCATTCCAGTAAATCTCTCTCTTGGAGAAGAGATGCCATTTTTAATAGAAGAGCCTTTTGGGCAACGTTGAGAAGAGCATTTTGAGGCAAGGTGACTGAGAAGATGGATGAGTTGGAGAGAGAGTTGGACGCTGTGAAATGAGATTATCGGGATGGTAAGGACTGGATCCAGTAAAGTTTGTCGGAAGACAAATTTGTATTCTGAACGGATATTTAATAGCTACTACCATTTACCACACCATGCATATTACTATTGGCAACTGCTAGTATGGGTGTCCTGATTTCCTGGTATGAATGACACTGTGATAGCAGTTCACTGGCTTTTCTAGACGCCACAAAATTTGCAAAAGATTGAGCCACTGACTTGCTGCACTGATACATAGTAATAATGTGTGATGTATTGTAAAGAGATCTAGACTTGCAGTGTGTGTTGGATGCATGGTAACCACTCAGTACCAGGCTCTACTATCTCGATTCAGGTTCTCTCCCTCCTCCACTCTGAAGACCTAAGAAAGAAGCAATGGCAAATGAGAATCTGACAGTTGGTGGGAGGGCTTTAAGAAGTGCCATCCGAAGTTCACTCTGCGCACCGCAGCTCCTGTGTCATATACGAGGGCAATGGCCAGCGATCCAGAGATCATCAATAACTATTTTGATTTCAGACACTGGTTGAAAACGATCTGCTTGATAAGCCCGCGCAGATTTTCAACATGGATGAGACAGGCATGCCCCTGGACCCCTCTCCGCCTAAAGTTGTGGCAAGACGTGGTCAAAAGCACCCTCTGGCAGTAGGGTCAGGAGACAAGTCGCAGATAAGTGTTGTCATGCTGCAATGCAGCTGGTTATGCTATCCCACCTTTCGTAATCTTTGACAGAAAGTCCCTAAATACAAAACTCACGACTGGAGAGGTCACAGGAACAGAGTATAGATTATCCAGAAAGGGATGGATAAATGGAGACTTGTTTGACTTGTGGTTTCAGAAGTATTTTCTTGCTCATGCTCCACCTGTACGACCTCTACTTCTTCTCATGGACGGACATGCATATCATTTCCAGCCGCTGCTGAAGATAAGGTAATTGAGGAGGGTCTAGCAGCTAGACTACTACACAATGACTTTAAAAGAGCACTGTAGCTGATATTACCAGTTACAATGGTTAGTAAACAAAAGTGAACACTCAGCATTTGTTCTTTCTCTCCTTCAGAGTCCCAGGGCAGTGTCTGCAGGGCAGTGAACGAAACGTGCTGCTCTATGGAGGCACAGGTATATATGCATCAGTCAATAGCAGGAGTATATCAGACTCGTGTTT
The DNA here is from genome assembly GCA_963931865.1 of Axinella damicornis. NCBI lineage: Eukaryota > Metazoa > Porifera > Demospongiae > Axinellida > Axinellidae > Axinella > Axinella damicornis. Next base: position 5,232,963 of record OZ007505.1, on the reverse strand, counting down.
CCGGGGGGGGGGGGGGGGGGGGGTGTAGCAGCTAGACTACTACACAATGACTGCAAAAGAGCACTGTAGCTGATATTACCAGTTACAATGGTTAGTAAACCAAAGTGAACACTCAGAATTTGTTCTTTCTCTCCTTCAGAGTCCCAGGGCAGTGTCTGCGGGGCAGTGAACAAAACGTGTTGCTCTGTTGAGGCACAGCAGTACAGTCAATAGCAAGATATTCTGTGTTTTGTCTGCCTCCACATACCACCCAACAAAAATTTGGCGAAAAAAGGCTGCCAAAACTGCTAGAGAGGCGTGGCCTGGTAACACCATCCCAGTTTACCAAGGCAAGCAGGAAAATTTGATAGTTTGGTGGCTGAACTGAAAACATCATGTTCAACAAAGCACTTTGACGAGAAAGTCATCAGAACACATATACTCGACAAACTAGCTGAAAGGAGGACACGAGTCAGAAGTGGACATGACTGTTTGCCTCAATCAAAATGAATGTGTATGTATAATAACAACCTGTTATGGGTCCCCATTTCACCCTGTAAACAAGGACTAGTTTCCTCCCAAGTTCCTCTCCAGTACGTTCTGTTACTGAGAGATTTTGGCCTTCTACGGCCTGAGATGATGTTGCAATCTGTAGTTGAACAGTTAAGTTTCTATAACCTTGAGACTGGGACTCCTGTCCTCTTGAAGCAGCTGTACTCCCCTCCCCACGGCTCCATAATCCCTCCTCCTCTCCTGCCGACTGGTGAGATCCCCTCGCACAATCCGAGATCCTACCCCCCTCGCTCCTGGACCTCTGCATGTGCATAGCTACATAGCTAGCTTCCTGTGCAGTATAGTGTACACAAATTTAGCAGTAGACTCTCTCATTAGACTGTCTAAGTGTGTGAAGTGTGAAGCTGAGGCAGAAGAGCTCCGCTACAACTCTTCAATGAGGCCACATAATGACAGTGGAATGCCCGAAGATGACTTTGAAGGGGAGAATGGCATTGAAGGGCTACTAGACAGAATCCAACAAAATTTCTAACTGAACTTGAATTGGCTGTACAAGCTACTGTTGAAGTCAATGCTCAGTGCTTCATCTTTTGCTCTCATGTAATAATATGAAATTTCTAACTGAACTTGAATTGGCTGTACAAGCTACTGTTGAAGCCAATGCTCAGTGCTTCATCTTTTGCTCTCATGTAATAATATGAAATTTCTAACTGAACTTGAATTGGCTATATAAGCTACTGTTGAAGCCAATGCTCAGTGCTTCATCTTTTGCTCTTGTAATACCTAGACTACCCTGTTATTCGGTCTCAGGTGACGGAGGGTGACGAATGTGAAGATGTCGGTTCAGGCAACCTACCTGCACCTAAATCCGTCTTGGAGTTGCTTACTGACAACAGTGGTGGAAGCCACCCTGTTGTTCGGTCTCAGGTGACGGAGGGTGACGAATGTGAAGATGTCGGTTCAGGCGACCTACCTGCACCTAAATCCGTCTTGGAGTTGCTTACTGACAACAGTGGTGGAAGCCACCCTGTTGTTCGGTCTCAGGTGACGGAGGGTGACGAATGTGAAGATGTCGGTTCAGGCAACCTACCTGCACCTAAACAGTTGCTTACTGATAACAGTGGTGGAAGCCACCCTGTTGTTCGGTCTCAGGTGACGGAGGGTGACGAATGTGAAGATGTCGGTTCAGGCGACCTACCTACATCTAAACAGTTGCTTGTGACGGAGGTGAACACGGTTGGCCCGAACACAAGTGAAAAAGGCTCAACAGAAGCAGAAGTACTACTATGACCGCATAATGCGAAGAATCCAAGATTCCAGGAAGGTGACCGTGTGTTTGTGTACATGCCAGCAGCGAAAAAGGGCAAGGCACACAAATTTGCACGCCCATTTCATGGCCCTTATCGAGTCTTGGAGCTGACAGCAAATGATGCAAAAGTGGTACCAGTGGATAAGCCGCGTGACACTCCGATATTAGTGGCATTGGACCGAGTTCGACACTGCCCGGATGAACTGCCTTCTGACCAGTTCTGGCCCTCTCAACGTCGAGGTCGTAAAACGTTAGCCGCTAGTGTCACTGAAGAAGATAACCCTGACAATGTGGAAGACCAGTGTGTTGGTGATCCAGGTGAATCAAGTCGGCCACAGATCTGGAAAGGACGTTTGAGATCCAGACCATGTGAGGACGCCCAGTGCTAAGGACGGGGAGATGTAATACCTAGACTGTGCTAATGTGTGAGCTCAACTGTGCTAATGTGTAAGATCCGGCAGAACCATGTATAGGATATGGTAATTGAAACAGCTGTGCATGTAGAACCTATTAATTGGAGACAGCTGTTATCTTGTGGATATATTTGCTCAGTTTTGTTGTACTATTAGACTTGTTGAGACTTGTTGGTGTAAGAGTTCTTGAGTGAGTTATATAGAGTTCTTGTAAGAGTTGTAATGTTCGAGTTGTAAACTGTTTGAATGAGAACTCGTAAAGAAACAAGTTTGATTGCTTGATTGTTGTCGCGGCACGGACCGTGAAGCAAGCGCAAGGCTACTGGCGTAACCAAGGGAAGGTTACACTCTCATGTAATCATCGAAATTTCTAACTGAACTTGAATTGGCTGTACAAGCTACTCTTATGAACAGACACACATGGTCTTCTGAGTAGTACCCACCGTCACTTAACCTCTGTGACATCATCACAGAGCAAAGATCTATGTGAGCCTGAAAGGGCAAATGAAGCAGGTACAAAACTACCAACATTCCAATTTGAAAGGTGGTGGTAATGTTGTCCTATCCTTGTCTGGTTTCATTCAGTCTCATTTGCCTGTATAGTTACTGAGAAGCTCAATGAGAGGGAGCCGCAGCAACCTTCCTTGTAAGATCAAGAGTTTATAATTACTGCAAATGGTGTGCAACTCATTGTCCATTGTCTTGGTAACATATATAGGCAAAAAGCAGTGACTTTGTGCTCAATTTCGTAAATACTGAACGGACAGAATCTGTCCCCATACTAGGGGAAGGGTGATTAACATCACCACTGATTGCCCATGTTGTACTGCTGGTTGAACTGTATATTCGTCAACTTCTACTACCGTAAATTGAGAATTATTCGAGTTGAAAATATTTCATGTGAAATATTTTCATGTTAAAAAATTTTCGTAGCCCATCCGGGCAACGAAAAATTTTTAACACGAAACATTTTTAACACGTGTACATTTGCGACGCCAAGAAATTCGAGCGATCTGGCATGGAGGAGTTCAAAACAGTCTGTTGTATTCGAGGCTACCATGTGTACAAAGAAATATGGGAGGCAGCAGCTGGAGAAATGTTGATATGTGAGAGGGAGCCACGCAACGCTCAAAAATAGTTCGTCTCACCTCCTGTATTGACCACGCTGCTTGCCTGTATCGCTCGTCACCTTCTGCACTTCCTTGTTCGCAAGAGCGATTGCCTGCGAGGGCAGACAAGAAGATAACGACCCCCTGGGATCGGGAAGACCGTCCTTCGTAGCTTCGAATTGACATCGTTGAACTGTTGCAATCAGAGTTCGTACCGTAAAATTATCGTTGTTTTAATAATTAGCTGTCGAAATATTTTCGTGCGTTTAATTTTCGTAGCCGTCTCTGTCTACGAAAATATTTTAACAACGAAACTTTCCCAAATTACGGTATATTACAGAATAGAATTACCAGGGCCATCCACATCACACTTAGAATTACCAGGGCCATCCACATTGAACTTAGAATTACCGGGGCAATCCACATTGGGCTTACAATTACCAGGGCCATCCACGACACACTTACAATTACCAGGGCCATCCACATCGCCTCTACAATTACCAGGGCCGTCCAAGTTGGGCTTGCAATTGCCAGGGCCATCCCTATTGCACTTAGAATTACCAGGGCCATCAACATCGCATTAACAATTACCAGGGTCATCCATATTGCACTCAGAATTGCCAGGGCCATCCATACTACACTTTGAAATACCAGGGCCATCCACATTGTGCTTGCGGGCCATCCACATTGTGCTTGCGGGCCATCCACATTGCACTTAGAATTACCAGGGCCATCCACATCGCACTTAGAATTACCAGGGCCATCCACATCGTCGGAGAAACAGGCGCTACGGTTTCCGCTGCTGAGGTGGCTGGCGTTATGTCTTTAGACTCATACTCAGCATGCATTGCATGCAAAAGTAAAGTGAAAGTGACAACTGGAAAGGTCAGAAAATACACAATGGTGATACTGCAACCCTTGGGTATTCTCACCTACTGTGACCGTTAGCTCAACTGGTGTCCTCTTGCAACCTGAGACCTCACCTGTACTCTGGCTTGAAAGACAGACAAGCGCCTCAATTCCACCAATTTGCTGTTGAACGAGTCATTAGCATGCAGCATTGCTACACCTCTAGACAGTGGAGAAGCATTGCTGAATCTGATAGAGGCAGCACAGGCTTTCATGCCTGAGAATTTCATACCCACAATGGCTTCCATGGCAGGCTGCATCGTGGCAGCATCCTACAAGACTGTCATTGCGAAATGTGGGTGCAGTGGAGTTCCGATTCTCTACGGCAACCAGGTAGTTGCAAGCCTGAAGCTCTGAAATGTGGGGCTAAGTCTCTTCGGAGCTCAAAGTACACACTTCTACAACACTCAGACCATGCATTCCTTTCTGTTTGGTGCACTCAAGCACACAACTGTGCCTATCGGACTGGACGATATCAATGAAAAAGAGCAAGACACGTGGGAAGAACTAACACAGTGAGAGGCACACGCTCGTACAACACTGATTGTTTCAGACCTCATTGAGGGAATGTCTGCAGCCAGTAACGTACATGTATTATGGGTTGACACAAGCTAAGGACTCGGACAGAGAGATGATTGTGTCCAATGAGTGGCTGAAAGAACAGTTGCTCAACTCTTGATCCTGCAGCATTAGTAGCCGCCACACTACTCTCTAATGGAACAACCTTCCAAGAATTGCAAGCAATGACATCAACTGTGTCGTCGATGAATCGTCGGGGTGCACAGTGCGTAATGAATAACATAAGTTGTGGGAAGTTTTATACGATTCAACCTGGTGGGAGGGGGACGATGGCGATACTCCAGGAACTTATTGGCCCCTTTCAGTGAAACTTTACTGCAGTTTAACACTGCAGCAGACCTTATCATTTCCAGTCTACCGAGGAGAGATTGCCCTCCAGTCAAGAACACAGGATGGGAGCAACCTCCAATGCTACAGCAGACATTATCATTTCGCAGTGTACCAAGGAGAGATTGCTCTCAAGTCATGAACATTCAAAACATGCACTGGTATGTTGTTACTAATGCAGGCTGCAAGGATGGAGTGGTTAAGGTGAATGACAGCATGTATGACTCGGTCTGCAATGTCACAGGCTGGCCACCCACGACTCCCAAGTGGCTAACAAGGTTATTGAACCACTGCAGGAAGATGACAAATTCACTCTAGTCACAACTCCAGCCCAGTATACGTACTATGTGTACTATACTGGATGTGTTTTACGTATGTGGTGTAGAGGAGTGATAATTTCGAAGAAACAGTGACAAACACCTACAGGTTTGTGCATTATGTCGCAGTTGTAAATGTACACATTCGTCAGTAGTACTACTCCCCATTCTCATAATAGTCGATGGGGATCTATGTCAAGTGTGTCTAACATTCAGTGATGGCGAAGATCACCTATGGTCGGGGTGTGATACGTGCAGCAGGTGGTATCATTGGAAGTGTCTCGGCTACAGGAGGAAGCCAAGCAATCAACAGAAATTAAGATGTGTAGTAAGTGAAAATAGGAAGTGAGTTGTTGACAAGACAAGTACAAACAAGATATCCAGCTAGTTGATTGCCATTATGCACATGCAACACAACTGTCCGCTCCCGAGGTCTGCTCTTGCGGACATTGCTGTATACAGACTCTTGCGGACATTGCTGTACACAGACTCTTGCGGACATTGCTGTATACAGACTCTTGCGGACATTGCTGTACACAGACTCTTGCGGACATTGCTGTACACAGACTCTTGCGGACATTGCTGTACACAGAACCCTCGATTTCTACAGATATGGCTCCGGCATCTCAGAGACAAACATCTCACAGTGAGTAAGCAATCCTTAGCAGCAAGATAAGAATATCTCTAAAAGAAAAGTGTCTGGTGGCATTACAAAGGGAACCATCAGTAAATAAGGGATTGCAAAGAATGTTCAGGGTTAGATGGGAAACATCCATGCAAAAATCCACCATTACAAGGTTTCAAGGGCTACCTGTTAGACACCACTTTATGTAGTGTGGTATTGTTATACATGGGTACACTGGTGTGCTTTAAACTTTGCAGGTATTCACCACTGTTCAATCAATCTGCACCTTGTGAGCATCTCACCTACTATGTGAAGCTATATGGTCCCCTTTGGACCCACTCCTGCTTTTGGTTTGAGAGCATGAACAGCCTTCTGCTTACACTGAAACATGGAACCCACCCCATTTTGCAAATCTTTATTTACATTGCAGCCTGCCAACCTGGATGAGCAGGCTAGGACTGGCCAATACAGCCATAAACGAGCCCTACATTGCTGCAGTGATCATGGACGCATCCTGTTTCTCATTACTGAAAGAGCCGTTGCTTGTGAAATAAAATCGGTGTACGAGGCAATCAAAGCTTCATAATATCGCCTATCCCAAATTACTTGGGCTGTTTACATTTTTTATTCATTAAAATAAATAGTAAAGAAAAACTACAGACCTCAGTTATTCGCTTGTGCAGTGTTTAAGATGCTTAGGCATATACTGTAGGGTATGCCGTATACAATATTCCCTTACCTCCTCTATTCAACACCCTCATGGATGTATGTCACACAAGGTGCAGTCTCAGTGGTCTCTTATGAAGTCCCTGGCAGCACTTGATGTCACCAAGGGTCCAGATTCTGCAGTACAGCTCATCGACGAGTTGAATGGCAACAGGCGCAGGTGAGAATCATAAAGACTGCATTGGGAAGAGGCCTTCCTTGGACCAGGATGCCTGTAACCATCATGCAGTCTCAGAATTCGGTGTAAGTGAGTAATAAGGGACGCCAACGCGCTGACCATTGTCATCGAAGTATTCAATTAGTGAGTGGTCATTAAGATTCACATCAAGCCTGATTGCAAGCATAGTGGCTGAAGTACCTCGCATGAATACGGGGAGCACCTCATGAAACCGAGCTGTCCCCTAGTGTCGATGAGATCCTGCTTTCTTTGTGTGGGGTGCATACGCTGACATCTCAATGCGTTGAAAGTAGACAGAGAGCATGCCTCATACAGGAGCAGTAACATGTGCATCAGTATAGGCATGACATCATATGGCTATGTGTTATACGAACAACAAACCAATAATTCAACTAAGGAATTTCCTTTGTCCTAGCGGTTACAGTAAGATGTGTATCTCTGGATTACCTTCGTGGCAATTGGCGTGGTTAAACTTCTTACATGTTAAGAGGACAACATGAACTCAGCTAGTCTGAACACCTTACTGCACGTATTGCGACTTCGTTCACAGATTGCAGCTTGTGTGCACAATTGCGACTTCTGCATGTTCCTGCAGACGCTGCAGCAGACCTTATCATTTCCAGTCTACCGAGGAGAGATTGCTCTCAAGTCAAGAACACACGTCACTGGCCAACGCTACGAGGGTGAACAGAGAGTTGTAGAAGGCAGAGTACAGTATCTCAACAAAACGTGGGAGAATTTTAGCGCGATCACCAGACGCATTGTCACGTGACGACTATCATGCACATACGTACTCCTTAAACGCTCCATTTCATGGTGTAGGGCCAAGAACGCTTCCTCAATGGGTCTCGACCTCAGTGGATAAGTATTTCAGCTGCATCTGTATGAGATCCCATATATTTTCGACCATTGCAGCCTCCTTACCGCCGTGCCCGTCGAATACGCGGAGTTCCCGCAATCCGTACAACAAGTCACTTCTACCAGCACTATTGCAAGTATGCCGTTCACAATCAGCGTAATGGCCGAAACAAATACAGGTGCCAGGAGGCATATGGAGGACTACATCACCGTCCAGTTGTGCCCAACTGATGAAGAACTCCTTAAGTGCAGGCACCGGCCCCCGGACCTTATCATTTCCAGTCTACCAATTAGAGATTGCTCTCAAGTCAAGAACACACATTATTGGCCAATGCTGCAGCAGACCTTATCATTTCCAGTGTACCGAGGAGAGATTGCTCTCAAGTCAAGAACACACATCATTGGCCAACGCTGCAGCAGACCTTATCATTTCCAGTGTACCAAGGAGAGATTGCTCTCAAGTCAAGAACACACATCATTGGCCAACGCTACAGCAGACCTTATCATTTCCAATCTACCGAGGAGAGATTGCTCTCAAGTCATTAACATTCAAAACATGCACTGGTGTGTTACTACCAATGCAGGCTGCAAGGATGGGGTAATTAAGGTATATGACAGCATGTACGACTCGCTCGGTTTCCAATGTCACAGGCTGGCCACCCACAACTCCCACATGGTTGACAAGGTTACTGAACCATTCTAGGATATTCACTCTTACTAGTCACAACTCCAGACCAGATACGTATGTACACTATACTGGAAGTGTTGTATGTGTGGGAGAGTGCTTAAATGGACTATCCTGGTAAGTATAGTGTTGCTATGGAACCCTCAGAGTGGGGAAGACCATAAAGTAAAGCGCCAGACGCGTTCATGGTTACGAAAGGTAACTTATTGCACCAATCCTCTCCATTCAGGTTTTTTCCCTCAGAAGGAAAATCACGGAAATTATGGGAAACAAGGATGTGGACAAGCTGATGCTAAGAAACTATATAACAACGCAAATCATTCTGTGAGGCAGGTATGACAAACATGAAAATTAACTGTGCAATGCTATGTGACCAAAAATGAAAAAGTACGTAGCTGGTTTCCTTTTGATAGAGTCTGTGTAGCTCATGCATTTATCAATTCTATAGCAGTCACAAGGCTGAGACACCAGTGATTAAACTCAGTCTGATTCGCCCTCGATCAATAATCTTCTAAGGAAAAGTCTCCACACAAACACTAGAGTGGAGAGTTTCCTGCACAGCACAATAATGACAAAATTACTAGTGACTCAACAAATCTGGTTGTCCCCTTCACTGAATGCTGTTGAGAAGTCATTGCCAGGAGTAAGGCATTGGTAACTAGGAATACGAGTCTGATTGCATTGGTACTCCTGTCCCCTGTCCCGAGTCCATCATTTCGTACAACAAGTATACCACACTCAAGTGTTTAGCATCAGGTTTCATATGAGATACTGAATGCCGGCAAGAGCTTCATGTATAAATCGTTGAAAATACAGATCAATGAGAGCCTATATATATGACATGATTGGTACGTATTTCCAATTAAACGTAAAGAAATTTACATGCATGTTACTTGAAGATCTCCTTTTGATTTAGCAAACCTTTATTTACATTGCAGCCTGACAACCTGCTGGATGAACAGGTAGCTGAAACAGCAATAAATGAGCCGTACATTGCGGTGGTGATTATGGATGCATCGATTACAATGTTTTTGATCATTGAAAGAGGCATAGTGTGTACAATTAAATCAGTGTATGAAGCAATAAAAGCATTGATTGCTTCGTATCATGTTTTTAACATTGCCTACCCCAAATTTCTTGGAGGACTGTTCACATTTTTCATGCATTATCTTTTTAAAATACATAGTAAAGAAAAACTACAGACTTCAGTAATTCGTTTGTGCAGTGTCTTAGATGTTTAGGTATAGTATATACATGTAGTGTATTATGTAATTATTATTCATTATCCCCTTTTAATTACAGTATTCAGGTGTTTTAATGTTCAATTATAGTGTACAATTACATTAAATTTTCATTATTCGTTATCCCCAATGCAATTAATTAATTACAATTAACAGGTACAATTATGACACCCTCATGGAGTGTTAGCATGAAACCTCCATTCAACACCCTCATGGAGTGTTACCATAAAACCTCCATTCAACACCCTTGAAGTGTCAGCTGACACATCTACTTAACACCCCCATGTGACACCCTTGGCGTGTCATTCAACGCCCTTGAAGTGTCAGCTGACACATCTACTTAACACCCCCATGTGACACCCTTGGAGTGTCAGGGCATCACCATGAGTAACACCTGTGGAGTGTTACATTTAAACAGGCGTACTGACACCCCTAAAAGTGTCATGATACCACCCCATTTTTAACAGTGTACACGCACCCATGCCAACATGAAACGCCTTCCAAAGAATGCTCTTTCATTTGAAGACGTGAGCAGGCTCACAACATTCGTAACGAACTACGCTCGAGCTCATGGTTTGCCTTTGCCGGGTCGACTGCCTGGTCACCGAGATAAGGTGGTAGCTCTCCCTTCAGATGTAACAAAGGCATTTGTGTATGGTAGGTACAGAGCAGCTTGTGATGAAAACGGTTGGTTGGCAGCTGGAAGAAGCAAATTTTATGATACATGGCAGGAGCGGTTGCCTCACATCTCTGTTAGTACCCCTAGCACCGACCTTTGTTTCACATGCCAGCAAAATACCCCAGTCTCTGCAGAATTCATTTTGCCTTCCGGAAGAAGAGCGATTATGCTGCTCAAAAGCATCAGTCTCAAGCAAAAACGGAGCGGGAATACTACAATGATCAAGTCAAAGTTGCTCAGACAGCAAAGAAAAGTCCAAATCCTATGATTGCTCTCTATTCTTATGACTTCGCACAACAAATTCACTATCCGTATGATGCTCAACAGACAGGACCAGAGTACTTTAAAACGGCACGAAATGTGGTCTGTTGGGAATCTGTGTGACGTTCCTCGATTTTTTCCCTGCTCCATCCAGGATGCCATGTCGCCCACTATATGAACACGGCCCTTGATAACGAATTATCTGGTATCCCCTCCCCCTTGCCCCTCCCCCTGATTTCTTTCTTGCTCATCCAGGATGGGAGCAGCCCTTTTGTCGCCACGAGGTGCGTGTGTGTGTATGTGTGTGTGAGGTGGGGGGAAGGAGGAAGGTGTGATTTCTGACATGCATGCTTGCTCATCGTTTGTCACTGCTTATGGGGTCAATGGTTTGTAAGACGAGCTGTCCGGTTTGCTTGCAAGCAGTGCCTCGGATCTCGATAAATTGTGACGATGGAGCGGAGCAACAAGTAATGTACCTCATTGACGAAGCAGGCAATCCTGGCAAGCCCTACTGAAAATGCCTTGCAAGATCTTGTGGTTTCTTGCAAGATGTAACAAGAGGTCTTGGCAAGAATAGACCTGGCAAGATCCTTGAAGGGCTTCTTGCCAGATCATGCCTGGTTCTTGCAAGTAATTTTAGAGTTACTTTAGCAAGAATAAGTGGGAGTAATCTGGCAAGATCCTTGAAGAGCTTCTTGCCAGATCATGCCAGGTTCTTGCAAGCGATTTTAGCAAGAGTAAGTGGGAGTAATCTGGCAAGATCCTTGGAGAGCTTCTTGCCAGTTCGTGCCTGGTTCTTGCAAGTACTTTTACAGTGATTTAGCAAGAATAAGTGGGAGTAATCTGGCAAGATCTTTGAAGAGCTTCTTGCCAGACCATGCCAGGTTCTTGCAAGCGATTTTAGCAAGAGTAAGTGGGAGTAATCTGGCAAGATCCTTGGAGAGCTTCTTGCCAGATCATGCCTGGTTCTTGCAAGTACTTTTACAGTGATTTAGCAAGAATAAGTGGGAGTAATCTGGCAAGATCCTTGAAGAGCTTCTTGCCAGATCATGCCTGGTTCTTGAAAGTAATTTTACAGTAATTTAGCAAGAGTAATCTTGCAAGACCAATGAACGGATTCTCACGAGTGATTGTAAGTATTGTTGCAATTGGTAGATGAAATGTATGTGCATACCTATATACCTACATGTGTACCAACCTAGCGTACGTTGTTGGCACACGTCTTACCGTAACTACATTCTTCTGCAAATTGTTGCTTGTACGTGTCATCAGCAGTGTTCTCACAAGGCATTTAATGGATGGCCAAGTTGCAATTGATCACAGTTCGTTTTGCCTGCACAGCAGCAGGCTGGGTTTCCCACAGTGGGGTTTCCCACAGTGGGGTTTCCCATTCAAGTACAGTAGTGGTCATCATGCATCAACTGTGGTGCATGCACAGCTAAAACTACAGAGATGAATTCATGTATCAATGATGGGGGCTACCACACAACACTGTGCCAGGTGAGAGTGGATTCATCTTTCAATGCCATCTTCACTGTTAAAATTGGGGTGCTCATTCACATACTTCAAAAAAGCACCCTAGGGTGTTACATTGGTTTCCATGGTAACCTTGATATAAAACAAGGGTTTCCATAGAAGCTGTTTAACTTTTGGACCAGATATTAATTGGTTACCATAGAGATTTATTATAACCTTACCTTAGATCCATCTCCAGATAGCTGTACTTTTATAGCTGTTTGCAGCTGGTGAATATACATTTGGGAAGTTCCAGACATGCTTCTAACCCACTAGCTAGTGGGTGAGGTGGCTCCTACTCTTTCAGTTCATGCAAAATCTCAAGGTGTTTATCAAGGCTATGAAAGCTGAGAAGGTGAATAACTTGTACTAAGCTAACCCAACCTCCAGTCTCAGGGAGGTACAAAAGGCTGTTCTCATTTCAGCTGACTCCATTTCCTCAAGTCTTACATGAAGCTCAGGTATGTGCTCTAGCTAAGTGTTTTGTGATATGGTGAATGTGTAGGCTATGTATATTTTCCTCTTCCATACTAGCTACCTCTAGGGAGCCAATCATGCCAGAGGTATGTAGAACATGAATCATGTGTGCTAGCTAGGTCCAAAGTGCCCCTATGTATACCCTGTTTTACTTGATGTAATGTATGGCATAGGATTATTGTTTCAGGACATGTATCTATGCTGGTTTTGTATGTAGAGACCAGAAAACTCTAGGGGACAGCCCCCCCAACGCTCCCAATTCCCCCCCCCCCCCCCCCCCCCCCCCCCCCCTCCCCAGGTATAGTAGCGACATTATGGTCATATCTACAGCAGAGTGTACATTGTAATTGTGTTGAACTTGCAAATGTAGCTATCATATTGTGATTATATGCGATCTTTTCCATTCCATCAGGGGCGTCAGCAGCCCCCCAAAGGCCAAGGCCACCAACGCCAAAGCCACCAACGCCAAGGCCAACCACCCCCCCCCCCCCCCCCCCCCAGTCTGGATACAGGTATGAATTAGTATCCTAACTTATTAAACAGCAGTTATTATTACTATATTCTTCCATAATTTCAGCTCAAGTATATGGACATCGGTCCAGCCCCAAATGCCGTTATCAATGCTGAGGGGATAATGGAACCTTTTAATGGCCCACCCAACCTGAATGAGGATTAGTACCACCTCAATTAGTCTTGTTCCCAGACCCCTCTCGCGGAAAGGGGCCATGAAAAGGGTCTGGGAATAAGACTACTTACTCCTCGATTGTGTTTTTGTGTGTTTCAATAAAATTAATATTAAGGTGTATAATGACAGTTACAGCGCCACAAAGAAATTAGTGATGTTCATAACTGTTGGGTTGCTGGATCACGTATCTGGTGATAGTTCTAGCAGTGGTGGTAGATATCAACACAACTTTGCCATGGATATGTTCTATTGGAATACTTATTAGCTGGTTACGGGCAGTTATTTCCCCCACTGGAATGATGAAGCTGCTAAGCAAGTCCACTTGCTGATAGACCACTAGTGAAGATCGACATGGATGCCCTGCTTTATTCAACAAAGAGTCTGCCAAAGGGTGAAATTCGTGAAGTAGGGCACTTGGTATTGGTGATCTTACAAACAGTTCAATCTGTCCAAAACGAATAGTGTCATCTGTTGTTCCACGAAACGAGCAGATTGTGTTGTTTCGTTTTCCTCCAGAACCCCTCGTGTAGCTGGTTGAGTGGTAAAGGATTCCATCTTTGAAAAGCCTTGTGAATGATACCATTGCATTCTCGTGTCCAAGTGCTTCTGCTTGGTCAGTTGTAGGTGCAGAGGTTCGGAATTGTCCTACAATGTACGTGTGTTCAAAAATCAGAGTCATGTTCGATCTGGGTGCTATGTGGCTGACACCATCGATGAATGTCATTGTTCTCCACGTTTCACACTGCTCAAGACGGGGATGCATCAGCTGTAAGGTGTGGTGACACATCCACATTGAACAGAAGTTGGTTGACGACATTAGACTTCCCATGAAAGAGGTGCTTGAGTTGACCATTTTTGCTCTCAAAGCCAAAGGCTGAGTGAGTCCAGAGGGGTCCCCACAGCCTCACATACTTGCAAAGATGTGACAGTAAATGTGCATTTGCTGTGCAACTAGTATCACCATAGAGGTCAGGTAAGAGAACATAAAAGTCTCGAAGCATCTGATCAGCAGCATTAATTTGCGAAAGAGTAATCTGCTCTTGCAGCAAAATGTGCAGTGCACACACTAGAAGAGCATAGTGGTGCCAGTAGAGGGGTGGAAGATATTCCAGCAGAAGAGGAAGGGAATAAAAAAGCATCCAGCTGCGAAGCTCTGATGCCTTCCAGTAGCTCAAATCCTTTCTGATGGATCGTGGGGGGCGGCTAAGCTCAGAAGGTGGACACTGCTTGAGAAGCTGAGCATCAATTTCAGATATCTTACGACCAATGTACTGGGGCTGACCATGGTGAGTTGAGTTAAACCATGAGTGCATTAGCCAACGTATGACGCCTTCCAAGACTGCATGCATGTAGTCGATAGGAATTGAAGCAACAAGGTCTAAGTTGACTGCTAGAGGTGATGTCTTCTTGATTCCAGTGACAGCAAGATGGCTTCCTTCTGGTTCTCTGGCCGCAGAAAGTATTCCAGCATGTGTTCGCTCAGGGTACACTACGTCTGGTAGATAGATACGTGCTCCATTAGCAAGTCGTGTTCCAGGGTGAATACACACAGAACATCCAAACTCTCCATTGAATTGCTTTGCACAAAGTGCTGCAGCTTTGGCAGGTAATGTGCAGATCTTTTTGAGCCCAGTTGCTGTTTTGATGTCCATGCCCAATGTACAGAGTCGACGAAAATTCTTCATGATGGGATCCAGCAGGAGATTCATGGGGGCTTTGTGGGTCCAACCCAGAGTCCGGCAAGCAGGATGTTTTCAGCATTCGAGCGGATTTTAGGTGGAAGATTGAGGACTGTCAAGTACACAGGCCACAAACTGAATGGTGACGATTTAGAAAGCAGCACTCCATCAGTAGACATGGACAGGGCGAGATTTTCTCGGGTCGAAAAGAAGCGGTCCTTAGCTCTCATTGGACGTAGAGCTGATCCATCCCTGACATCACCGACTATGGATTCTTTCTGTGTCCTGTCGGCAGGACACCACAGGCTTTCCCAGTGATCTGCATAAAACACAAAACAACATTATAAAATGTCCAGCAATACACAAAACTACTTCTAACAGGCATGAGCCAAAGTGTCATAACAAAGTGTAATGGGCAAAATGTAATACTCACTTGAAAGGATTGTCTGTAGATGTTTCTGAACTGAGATATGGACAAGATGGGCTGGTGTCTGTTTATGATCACTTGCAGGACAGCAGCAATCTTCCTTTGAAAGATAACATTCTGAACAGATTTTCTGGTGATCATACCCCGAATGAAATTGCTTGAAAAAGGACTTAAACCTGTAGAAACTTGTTGGAAGCTTGTTTGCAAATGGACAGATGAGCAACAGCAGTTGCAAGAGCTCACCAATTGCAGTGTAGGAAAGCCTATTGGATGAACAAAATTGCATTATGGCACACACCGCTCCACAAAGTGTGATTTCAGCTCCAGGATACAGTGGTTCAAAAGTTCTGGATTCTCGTCTGTAGAGGGCAGTTGTGGTGGAGAAGAGTCTAAGCCAGAGAGAGAACTTGGAGAGCCTGGATCTGAGATTGAGTTTGGAGAGCCTACATCTGAGAATGAGATTGGAGACCCTAGGCCCGTAGGAGAGGGCGGAGGAGGGTCTAAGCCAGAGAATGAGTTCTGAGAGCCTAGATCTAAGCCAGTGAGTGAATTTGGAGAGCCTAGCCTCATAGGGGAGAGTGGAGGAGAGCCTAAACTGGAGAGCGAGTTTGGAGACCATAGATCTGCAGCTGAGAGTGAGTTTGGGGAGCCTGGGCTTGTAGAAGTTGGAGAAGAGCCTGAGCAGCCTGGAACTTGAACTGGAACTATAGTAGGACTTGGAGGATTCTGGAGAGAAGACTCTTGCCTAGAAAGATCAGTCACACTGAATGTGCTAAAATCAGCAGTAGTAGGAGTGTGCTTGTTTAGACGCCACACCGTAGATCTTGGGATAGGCGCAGTAGAGTCCCTAAGGTATCTTTTATACTGCCCTCTGGTTCTCACAGGTCCTTCTCCTGGAGATGAAGACATAGCTACTCGATCATCGACGATCACTACGTGCGTTACACTGCACTGTGTGCACCAATTAGAAACGGTACCGTGCGCTTCAATTAGAAGTGTTGTCTACATATTGCGCACATGCGCAATGATCATTATCCATATAAATCGCACCTGGCCAGCGAATCAGTCGGAGACTCGGAATCACTTTTGGTACTTTGAGAGCTAGCGACTAGACTACTGTCGGTGTGAAAGATGTTGTATGACGAAGACAGCCACAGCGAGTGTGACGAGCAGTCTTACAGTCCGGAACATTCTCCTGCTCCGCAGCGCAAGACCGTGAATGCCAGCAGACCTGTACGGAGGCGGAAACTGCCCGCAAAGCTCAGTGAGCTTGAACGTTTTCCGATGGAGGAGCTTACGTTCGACCCATCAAGTAAGTTTATACCTCATTCGATCGTTCCTTAATACTACATTATCCTGTGAAGTATGCTTTGAGTATAGGTGTCAAAATTTTTCTACCCTGACCGAATTGTACTGTACTTTTTGGCACTTTGCATGGCCATTTTGTCTCAATTCAGAAGTGAAACATTTTCCTATACCAGGTGTGTAATTCTATTCCACCTCGAGCTATAGACACATAGGGCTATTCCAGATAATAGGTGTACTGTACTTTTACTAAAACTTGCAACAACTGAGCGCAGAGCGTTGAGCGACAAGCGAAAAGCGTTTACTTTGATGTGGCCTAGGTGCCTATATGGTTTCCCCGCCTAAAATATTAGCTAGCTATGAATAACATTTCACGGTAGCCAGAAGCGCTAGTTTTTGCGGCAACTTTGGACCTACGACTGTGGCACCGTGCTAGTCTGACAACTACACTGTGGGATTACCAGAGACGGCCAGGGAGGAGACAGAGCCACCTGTATCCATGGAGCCACCAACTACACTCCGCATGCACAACTAGCTAGCTACAACTTCGGGCTATTCGCAGCTATTTTCAGAAACGCTGGTATACACCACGCCATCAGAGGTCTTCGTCATAGGGCGAACGTCAACCTGGCTCGCAGCTTGTAGTCCCTTCTGCCATCGTGAAACGGGCAAAAACGCAACGGAAATCGACTGTAGAGCAGCTGCGTGATTTGGAAGTACAGTACACCCCCATTGAGGAGGGTAATTGTGTCTTGAGGGGGTAGCTGGGCTTAATGAAGTCTTGAGGGGGGTAAAAGTGCATTTTAATGATGTCTGGAGGGGCCAAACCAGATTTTAACGATGTCCTGGGGGGTAATAAACAAATTTTAATGATGTCTTGAGGGGTAAATTCACCTAATTGGGAAAATGGAAAAGTACTCCTCATTGGGGGTGTACACCTATTATCTGGAATAGCCCATAGGCTGTTATGAAGTGTGTTTACGTTTGTCATAAGGAACTGTGTCGGTGAAGTGCTCCCAAACCGGAAAGGTCTTATCTGTGAAAGTGAGGGATCTTTCCAGGGAGGATGGTGAATCATTTCAAGAGAGTGACTTCACAAGAGGAGCGAATCTCATTCTGGAGTACAAGGGCAAATTGTACCCTGTCAGGTTTCTGACATATGCAGGTATGTGTGTGTGTGGAGGTAACTTTAATTTGTAGTCTTGGGAAAGAGCACCCACCCTAATTTTGGCTTACAGCCCATTTACACTAGCGCTCTGGATCGACACAGCTCGAACTGGTTCGAATTACCTCATAATGTAAACACGGGAAAGAGCACCCACCCTAATTTTGGCTTACAGCCCATTTACACTAGCGCTCTGGATCGACACAGCTCGAACTGGTTCGAATTACCTCATAATGTAAACACGGACCGATCCACTCCGTACTGGACCGCCAAACTCCATCGGACTGGGTCGACCCGGAGCACTCCCGCCCCATGTGTAAACCCGTTTGTGGGGTGTGGGTGAGGGGCATGACGGTTGGGTACATGATTAGAACTTTAATAACCACGCGTACATGGAGCGTTCGTGCAAATGTGTTCATGTGTTCAATGCTCACAGAGGTTACCAGGCTCTCTCCTTTTTGGGGAAGGGAGCCTGGGCCCCCCCCCCCCCCCCCCCCCCCCCCCCCCCCCCCTTTCGGTGGACGTGTAAGATGCTGAGACTACGATCTTACTGGATACTTTGCATGTATACGGTAATATACTGCTAATGTTTCACATGATTTTATGTAGATCATGTGGAAAAGGAGAAGAGAGCTGATCGTGGTAGAAAGGAGAAAGATGAGGATGGTGAACAGCAGGATAAAAGGAAAATGAAAGATACTACCAACACTGCTAGAAGTATTTTGTTGAAAGCCAAGGCAGGGTGTGAAAAGGTGAGTGCACGGATATGTGATTGTGACTGTGTTGCCTCTCCCATGGCTGTTGCTAGTAGCAGTTGGTGTTAGAAGGTTACACAATGTTTTGGGAGCCTTATAGTACTAAGTAATCAATGGCGTATATGCCCTTGTATTAATTGCTCGATACGCCTGTAGTGATTTAGGGAGGAGAAGAGTTATGTAACAGTGCACAATTTGATTTTTCTTTCAGCCACCACCACCCAAAAGGCATAGACCTACCGAATCTACCGATGAAGAAAGAGAGAACATTCACCACATTCCACAGTCCACATTTTTGGACCAAGAAGACAAGGTATGCTTGGATAATCAAGTACCGTAATCACTCTAATAATTGGAACACTCTATTAGTTCGAACACCCCCCCCCCCCCCCCCCCCCCCCCCCCCCCCCCCCATTTTGTACACTACATCCAGCCTAAAGTGGGGGGTGGGCTTACCGTATAGCGCTTAAATTTCGCGGGTCTAATTTTTCGCGAATTGCTCTTCGAGAGCATTTCATTGAAAATTTCGCAAATTCACAGTCAAAACGCCACACCCACGCAATGGGCGTGGTGTACTGCACTAGCTGAATTCTTCGTCCTGCGTCGATGCGTTGTATTCTGCAACTCTCTTCCTCACTTCGACGCTCTAATCGTCCATTTTCCGATAACTGGGCGTTCCCCTGACCTTCACCGGATCGAGCTGGCAGCATAGACATTGGATCGAGATGTAGCCGTACTTGCAGCTTCAGTATTGGCAGTATCGCACATGATGGTAGTACCTCTTGGGAGAACTCACCATGTGGACCCGGAAGCTTACACTTCGACTACTCTCCATCCTCACAGTTGAAGTGCACAAACAGCCATCAAGCTAGCCGTCGTCTGCGTACTGTCCACGTAGCGCGCGACAATGTCAAAATTTTCGTTGAAATAATTTCACGAATGACCTATAATCCAAATAATTCGAAATTTAAGCCCTATACGGTATATTCGAGGATGCAATTAGTCTCAGATATAAGCCCCCCCCCCCCCCCCCCCCCCCCCCAAGCAAGATTTTATACAAGTGCTACTTACACAATTAGGACACTTCCAAAGCTTATGTTTACATAGAAACACAGTTACAAAAAGCATTCTACACAAAACAGCTGAGACAAACCATGCAGTAGGCCCGAGGGTACTAAAAATTAAAGGGGTCGCCGGCTCCTAGCTCATCTGCATCGCTCTCTTCTGCTTCATCTTCTCCACTGTCGTTGCTCTTCGCTGTAGCTGTCGGTCCTCAAGAACGGCAACACTGTCGGTCATGTACCATGGGAAATTTTCAGAGTCTGCATGTATTTCCCGCACAAGTGTGGTAGCGAGATGACTTGTATCGTCAATGATGACAGCAGATGCTCTGAGGTTGAAGGCCACGTGGTTCCATGCGTGTACTGGCTTTTCTAAAAGCCACAAAACTTTCACCAACTACTCAACCAACACACTTGCAACGTATACTAAGCACGTGTAGTTTAGATGTTCCAGAAGACGCTCACCGTGGGGGGGGGGGGGGGGGCATTATAACGAGTTCAAACTACCCTGTGCAGGAACTTGGGCTGAAAGGGGGGGGGGGGGGGGGGGGGGGGGGGGGCTTATATTCGAGAAGGGGGTATTAGCAGGACACTACGGTAATATTCAAACAGTCGCATGCAAATACAGCACACACGAAGTAGTACCATGCACACATGCAGTTACAACCAACGTTGATCTGAAATGTTCCACTTCCGTTACACAATCTCACACACATAAAAATATTAGTATTGATGCTAAGAAACCTTGATGCTTTTCATAGGATATGCTACTTCATCTTGCGAAGAGGATGGAAAGAATGGAGAAAATGCTTGAGAAGATGTATGATCACATGAAAACATCCGAGCCATGCAAGGTAAACACATATCAATTTGTTGGAAATGTTTAGTAGATTTACTCTCACTGTACATTACTAGTGATGTTTCAATCGTATTGGGAGTGAGCCTAGGAATGCAAGCTCAAGTGCACATGCCATAAGATAATTATACTGTGCGGCAAAACAGCAATCAGTGAGTAATGAAACCGTAGGTGGCAACCATGTTCCACTGTGATGGTATTGTGATTTCAGTATAACTTTGGCTGTTTTCCGTATTCAGACAGATCCCATACACGGTAGACAACCTGCTGATGAATGCCATGCACGAAAACTTATGGCTGGTTCCAATTAATGTACATGCTGGATTTCATTGGGGGAGTGATCATTGAATTCCCCCCCCCCCCCCCGAGTCTTTTCAAAATGAAATGCTGCATGTCACGTAATAACCTTACTGACAACTATGGAGTCGAAACCAGCATATATTATTATAATGACAATGATTATGTACGTTTGAATTATCGTATTGTTATGTATCTATATTTTTAGGGGACAGTCAAGCAGGAGGGATCATCAAGTAGTGACGATGACTTTATTGTGAATGGCATCAACCTACTGCGAGTACCAGCAAGGGATGCATATGCGTATGCACTAAGTTTGATGGATGTCCTTTTCACAAAGGAAGAACTCTCGGCCTCGCTTCTTTTTAAGTCAAAGAAAAGTGAAAAACCTGGGCTTGAACATGAAAGAGTGGAGAAACTTCTGGGTAAGTTTTATTGATTTGCTTGTGGTATGTGCCTACCCAACTGGATCCATCCTCAAAGCATGTGTGACTGGCTGTGTATAGCTTTCACCATACATAGAGATTTGTACTTATGTATGTTATTATCATACAAATTGCAACAGGTACACATAATAATTATATCAACCTTATCTCCCACAGCATGCATTGACAAGAGATAAGGTGGAAGTTGGGATTTGAAAAACCTGACAAGCAAGGCAAATCAGAAGTGTAGAGATTCTAAGTAGTAACTTTTGAATGTTTGTGTGTGGACATCACTCTTATTCTAAGCAGTAAGTTTTTAGTGTTTGTGTGTCGTCATCAGTTTCATCTCTGTTATTATATTCCTTTGTACCATGCTTATACTTCTGAAAGAAACTTTTGAAATATTGCATGAGTCTTGCCAGAATCTTCAGGCATGATCTTGCATGTACCATGTACCATGCGCCAAGATCTTGCACAGATCCTGCATGTATCTTGTTAATGCCATGCCAAGATCTTGCACAGATCCTGCATGTATCTTGTTAATGCCATGCCAAGATCTTGCACAGATCCTGCATGTATCCTGTTAACCGATTATACGCGAGAGACGCCTTAAGGCGCATGCGCGTGCATGTCATTAAGCGCGAGAGACGCCTCAAGGATCCAGCTGCGTAGCATCTGTCAATAGCGTCTGCCTACGTAACTTATCGGTAACTGCTCTTTGTTGCGGTCTTGCAAGGGCTTCCCTACTCGTCGGACTTTAACCTCGTGTGATAAACTTGCGCAGTGCCATAGGGGATTTCCCAGGAAATTGACTTCAAAGTTATTACAGTGTAGCGTGGTTGTACTATTATTACTTCAGGAATGTAAACATTACTTCAGGAATGTAAACATAAAATATAAGTGATACTGAGCTGCTAAAGAATGGCTGGAAGAGCTAGGCTAACTCTTGAAGCTGTGCTGGAGGAGCTTGATCTTGAAGAGGATGACTTTGATGATGAGCCCATGATGCCTGGGAGTGACGATGAGTTCAGTGACTTGGAAGAAGTGTGCCTAGAGGATGCAGAAAACGACAATGATGATGATGATAATGGCGTCTGTCACTCTCTGCCTCAACCCCCTCCCACTGATACACAAGGCTCCAGCATGGACGCACTCCCATGTTGGACCTCCACCCTCACTCCTACTACTATCATGCCATTCACTTCATCAGTTGGTCCCAAGGTTGCCATTCCGGACTCACCATGACATCTTCCAGCTGATGTTCACCCCAGATCTACTTCAGTCCATCGTTGAGCAGAGCAATTTCTACGCTAAGGAGGTAATGGGTGAGGATAAGTATGGTGTGTGGGTAAAAATTACAACAGAAGAGTTGAAGGCTTATCTCGGTTTCTGCATCTTGATGGGCATCAACCAGCTACCAGCTCTAGACGACTATTGGAGCACTGACCCAGTGCTCCACTACTCCCCGGTGGCTGATCGGATCACGAGGGATCGCTTTCAGGAGATGTCACATTATCTCCACTTTGTGGATAATGCCACGCTTACACCGAGGGGATCACCTGGACATGATCGGCTTGGTAAGGTGCGACCAGTGGTGGATCATCTGTCATCACGCTTCTTGGACCTCTATGATCCTCACAGAGAGGTAGCCGTTGATGAAGCTATGATCAAGTTTACAGGTCGCTCCAGCCTAAAGCAATTCATGCCAATGAAGCCAGTGAAGAGAGGCATCAAAGTGTGGGCCCTTGCTGATAGCCATAATGGATACTTCCATCGGTTCCAGGTTTACACAGGGAAGGAGGGGAGCGGTGAGAAGCAACTAGGGCAGCGAGTCGTCAAAGATCAGACAAACCACTTGAAAGGCAAACACCACCACGTCTTTTTCGATAATTTTTTTTACCAGTGAGCAGCTGCTGCGTGATCTATCGAACGACAACATCTATGCCTGTGGAACTGCCCGAAAAGATCGCAGAGGCTTTCCTCCATCCTTGAAAACAGCCAAGCTAAAGAAAAGGTCTGCATATGCATGTACATACATGTACTTGTGCGTGTGTGTGTGTGTGTGCGAGAGAGAGAGAGAGAGAGAGTGTGTGTGTGTGTGTGTGTGTGTGTGTGTGTGTGTGTCTGTGTCTGCATGTGTGTGTGAGAGAGTGTATGAGTATGGATGCTACAAGTGTACACAAAAACGTACTTGTCTGGGGTGGCAAAATATTGACAAGTACCTGGATTCATTATAAAGGCTGTGGTGTGTGTTTATGTGTGTGTGTGTCCGATGATGTGTGCCAGTGTCTGTGTGCATGTGTGCAAGAATGGATATGTAATGCTATGTAAATCATATTTAACTTGCAGAGGGGACTCACTGACGGTCCAGGCCGGCAAGGTGGTGGCAAGTGCCTGGATGGATCGCAAAGTGGTGATGTTGATGTCGACTACTTGCCAGCCATCAGAGAGTGGCACTGTCCAGAGGAAGCAAAAGGATGGCAGTAGGGTCGAAGTGCCATGCCCAGCAAGTATCATTCTGTACAAGAAGTTTATGGGGGGTGTGGATCGTGGAGATCAACTACGAGGATACTACCGCTGCCGAACAAAGAGTCGAAAATTTTATAAGTACATCTTTTTTTTTCTTCTTGATGTGGCCATCACCAATGCACACATTCTCATGAAGACGTCTACCAGCTCCTGCCCCTTCAAAGGTGTCAAATCATTTCGAATACAACTGGCCAAGGATCTGATTGGGGAGTACTGCAGTCGTCGCCGTCGAGGTCGCGGAGGGACTGTCATCCACCCTCTCCCTTTCCGCCACTATCCCATCAGGTTGGATGACAGCAATGACGGGCCTAGACACCAACGCGGTCCTTGTGCTCTTCACCGCAACATCCACCATCGTCGTGTTCTCTCCACCTGGTATTGTCGTGAGTGTGGAGAGTGGTTGTGCCACAGTGGAGAGCCATCAAGTGACTGCTTCATGCAGTGGCATACTCGTCTACATGTCTAACTTTTACACTGTTACTACCTATACGCATGCTGTTTCTCCCTGTTGTAACTGTACTACAAACTTTGTGAGCCAAGCACACACAGATACAGCAATCTGTCAAGTGTAGCATGCTTAAGGAAGGCATAGAACTGGTTCTCTTAGCTAAAAATCTAGCGCGATCTTCGCTTGCGCATTTATCACTACCAGACTCGAAAAATGACATTTCAATTACACTGACCGCGGGTGGGTCCAAAGCTTCACAAGCCGCTACGCGAATTCTACTTTGACTTGGGCCAGAACCCACTGTTGTCTATCCCTCAGCTACATTTTTATGACCTCCCCGTACCTATACTTGACGCTCCAAGGCGTTGCACACACTATTTGATGGTACAATTTACTCGGTCAGCTTACATTTTTGTCTTGTTCCTGCGCGATCCATCCTCAAATCTTCGGAAATCGTCGTTGATGGGCATCATGGGCATCGATCGGTAGCTCTTCCATAGCAGTTCACGTTGATGTCAAGTCGTCAATACAAATTGTGAAGCGTCTTGGAGATATGACCCAGGGCAGTCACATGGTGTTCAATATTTCGCTCCGCCCTAAATTAATTTCGCTAAATAGAAGCGCGCGCGCGTCACAGTCCGCGTATAATCGGTTAATACTATGCCAAGATCTTGCACAGATCCTGCATGTATCTTGTTAATGCCATGCCAAGATCTTGCACAGATCCTGCATGTATCCTGTTAATACTATGCCAAGATCTTGCACAGATCCTGCATGTATCTTGTTAATGCCATGCCAAGATCTTGCACAGATCCTGCATGTATCTTGTTAATGCCATGCCAAGATCTTGCACAGATCCTGCATGTATCTTGTTAATGCCATGCCAAGATCTTGCACAGATCCTGCATGTATCTTGTTAATACTATGCCAAGATCTTGTGCTGAACTTGCATGTATATCTTGCATGTATCTTGTAAATACATGCCAAGATCTTGTCAAGGAATGTTTCAAAATCATGCATGATTCTCTCAAGCATCACTCAAGAAACTGGCAAGAATCTTGACAAGTTCTTGCCAAGTTTTACACAGTTATCTTGGTAAGATCTTTCCAAGAACTTCCAACAGGGACTGACCAGAGTCACAATGGACAGCTATCCGGGACACTATCCGCGGCCAGACACAATCCGGCGATTTTGACTCGTTTTGCTATGCCAGGGGCTACACTGGAACTCCATCCTATATCCTCCTAGAGTGGCCCAAAGTAACATGCAGGCTGTGCAGCTGGTGGACTTGAGTGCATCAACTTTCCCTACTATCCTAACCCCTTGTCATCAAAACATCTGTCAAGGACAAGAAACCAAACCAGCTTGTGTCTGTGAAAGTGACCAACACCCAGCTCAGTGGCACCTCGGTCCTCGAGCTCTTCAGCTGTTAATCGCGTAAGCCTATGTATTCTATTTAATGCTCATCACTGAGTGAAGTGTTACTGTCAGTGTTGTGAATATGTCCGATTTGGTCGAATTCTGAACCGGATTTTGGAGGTCTGACAGATTATCTTGATACGCATGCGCATAACGAGGGTGACTGTGTGGCCTAGTGGTTAAAGCACTTGACTGTGGTGTGAGAGGCCACAGGTTCGAGTCCCACCAGTTGCGCCTAGGAAGGGTTTTTCTCCAGGCTTTCTGGTTTCCCTTCCCAGGAGAGGCTTCAAATAAGCATTAAATTGCTTTCTGCCAATCCTGCCCATCTGGGGAAATGTTCCTAAAGAAAAAGAAAAAAAAAAAAAAAAAAAAAAAAACTTTGAGTACCGCAACACATGGCAAAATGGAGCCCGAAAGCGACGTCGTTTCCCGAAACGGCCGAAAGTGACGCAACTACTACGACATCTTGAGTCAACAAGTTCAAAACAGTAGGGGACCGGAATAGGAAAGCACTTGCATTTGTCACGACCTTCGTGGGTCCGAAGCAGCTCGAGTTTTACCGAAGAAGCTGGGTCGGCGTGTTAGTGAATGAAGGGTAAGTACAGCAAGTTGGAATCGTGAAAAAAAAAATTCGGTTCGATCACTGCAGTTTGCTAAAATTTTTCAAGATGAATAATTGTCACACCAAAGATTTTCAACACAAAAATTATACGGTATATGTGTCCATGTAAGACATGCATGTCAACACACGACGTGCATGACTATGGTCACCAAGCAACTCTTTTCCCTCCAAGACTACGTTCGCATTCCAACCTCAGCTGACACTAAAAGCACTGCTTCAGTGCTTAAGTTTTTACTTCAGGACAGAAAAGTTCACACATCAGTAAAATCCATGTGTGATCAGGTAACCACCATCAGTGGACGATCACAGACAAACAAACACGACCTACATACACACCGGTTTTGGGGTTGGCTCTTGGCGTTGATCTCAGTTCCAGATACACCACTCCATCTGCCGAGAAGTCTTCCACAACATCACGTGCAGCCTTCATGGAAGTGAAGGAGGGTATATAACCAACAAGGCAATGGGTATTAAATTCCACGGCAAAAATCTGGAATCTAGGTAGGTAAGATTGAAACCACAAGACCTTCCAACCACTAAACCACAAGTCTTATGCCACTGGCTATATTACTAATGATTTCACAGTCATATTGCATATGATTACGTGGACCACCACATTGCATATTCACAACTTAGCAGTTAGCAGTTCATCACAGTATGTTACTTGCCATGGCAACAGCTTCTTCATCGTCAACAACAGTGTGGATGATCTTGAACATTGAAAAACATCTGCAGAAGGAGAGAACAACACATACTTATAATTGTGCAAGCAAAATCACTCTTCTACCAGTAACTTCGTCACAAATGCATATATGCACATTCCTTGCATGAGCACCACATGTTGTTCAAGTTAACTAAAACTCCAAGTTATAGATACATAAGCAGTTGATGAAGGCCTGGAACCCAAAGGCCTTTACGTATATGAAAACAAAATCCTCCCTTGAACTCAGTCTATATACTGAGCACAGGAGAAACCACCTGAAGATACGGACTAGACGGGCACCGTAACCACTGTCGGTATCCACACCATCCGCATGCCCATTGAGTCCATGGTGGGACCATTTGAAGTTCCATGTTCGGCTCTTTCAGCGATTCTCCTGCGTAGAGGAGTGCCCGTAGGTGTGGTCTACGCAGGAAATAACAGACTCGAACAGCGTGTGGACGGTGCAATCACAGAGCAACTTTGACAACGACGGTGCCCGTCCAGTCCCGTATCTACAGCTAGTTTCTCTTGTGAAGTGTCTACTTGAGGTTGACAGCATGATATTGTCCTTTCAGAACTATTGTTATCCCCAGGGTAGTCAACGACGACCGTGACGCGTGCACTCAACAACATTTCAACAAAGAGACGAAGCTATGGAATCTGATCCGATTGAGGGCATCACAGGTCAACAACCATCAACCTCTGCAGCGACTATATCTCCCACTTCTAGGCAACTGGGAGACCACGACGAAGTCCTGTTTGGGAGCATTTCAAGTACGAAGTGCAAAAGCATTTGCCAGGTGGTTCAGGGGGACAAAGTTTGCATCACTGAAATTATTTGGAAAGCTTCCGACAAACCTCAAAGCACATCTGAAGGGTGTGCACCCTGCAGCATTCAGCAAGGTGAGTGTACGCTATTCCAAGGATGTGACTATTCCAAGGATATGATTATTCTAAAGATGTGGCTATATATTCCCAGGATGTGGCTACAATTACAAGGCAGTATATTCACTGCAGTGCCTGATCAAAGTACTACTCAGCCCAAAATGTGGTATTCTGCAGACTGTAGTGCAGCAACTATGTGGAAGAACGTAAGTGTACCACTACTGTAGTATATGTGTTAATGTGCTGGGAATTATTGTCATGTTAGTGTTGGTAGGCGCTAATGTGTGAACCATATTCACTCTAGGTATGGTATTTCATCTAGGAGTTTTATGTACATTGTATACATGTAAGTCATGTCACTTTGTCCTTCTTGTACTTCAGGTTTTTGTGTCCATTCATGTTGGTATTATCAGAGGTTCCGTAAGAGTCTGACAGCAGTTCCCGAAGCATCACAGACGTGCGGCTAGGAGGAGCTAGCGGCAGCACTGAGGTGATTGCTGGTCGATCGTGGAGGATCAGGTATATATTACAACTACCACCCACCACCACTGCCTATTGCAATCATACTGCAGTACCTGAAATACTTTGGCCCTTGGGCTGGAGAGGGTTCCCCCTTTGAGTCACCTCTGGTGGAACATGAGAGAACAAAAAGCTTCGTCCATAAAACAGTAGGGCTAATACAGTACAGCAGGAGAGCTTTGCTGGTGCATAAATATATCTCATTCATTTTTGAAGTGATTTTTACAGCTCAGACAGTTTATTTAAGAAGTAATCAAGGCAGCTGTTAGGAGAAGATCAAAGAGACTAGGATGCAGCAAGTGCTTTGAAGGTCAAACATCTTCCTTCTCCACAACTGATGTGCAAATTTGCCAGTGACCAGGTACATACAAGGTGATCTCAGGTGACATATACCACAGATGATTCCTTACAAGGTTTTCACCAAAACACCCCCATAACTTCCCCCTACTTCCGTCATGACCAGCCCAAAACAAACCAGACCTCTTCACACTCCTCACTCCTCCCACCACAATCTCCTTTGGCTCAGCCCCCGGCACGCCAGTTGTGCACGTACATGGCCAAAGTCTCAGAGTGACTGCCCTGGACAGCTACCCAGATAACCCCAGCTACCCAGCTAACCCAGCTACCCGACCCTGAACTATACTAGGCCTGTTATTGCTAGCACAATTCATCATGGCCTACACTATTACCCAGCATCCCGACCACCTCTTTGGTTAGCACGTAAAGTGCCCCTCCCAAAAGTGTACAGACGTCACTCCACCCCCTCCACGGAAGCCACCCCGACACCCCCCAAGTGACCATGTTGCTTAGCCAAGTATTCAGCATGCATCTAGCAAAGATATCGTTCCTCAGCCCTGCTCCAAGTATTTAACAGCTAACAAAGAGATTGTTCATCAGCCCTGCTCTGTGAGTCACGTCTTGTAGAGCATGAGAAAACAAAAATCTTTGTCCATAAAAGTCTGTGGTCATGGGCGAGAAGATAGGGACAGTAGCCATAGCTGCTGCTGCAGCTAGGATATTTACAGCTTAAGCATTTCACTTCTTACAAGTAAGCTACAGACACGCCAGCGATCATAGTACAAAACGGAACATAAACTTTTCGTTGACGCCGACTGTACATGAACCCAATTCGGGACAAGGCTACACTTCAGTGGTGCTATTTCTCATGGAAAGTTATCTCCCCTACCAAGAGTGCACAATGACGTGAAGAGCGGAGGAAAGGGAATTCCACAGAAGTCGCGTTAAGCACGCAGGTGTATCGCTGTTTTTCCTTGATGACATTGACTAAATACAGCAAGGCGCCAAAGCCAATGATCACTAAAAGGGAGTCTGCAAGCACTGCAGGATATGTTTCCCAGCAGTCATCAACTCCAGAAAAGCCAAAGGGGACATTTTTTTCACTAGTTGAGACACCCACCTGGCTGTGAAGCGGCTCTACTTCACCATACAGAGCTTTCTCAAGGTCTGTCACTATGCCCTTCCTCCACTTCACTCTCAACGGGGTCTCAATACTGGCTTTTCTCTGTCCTCTAGTAGTCATCCTTCATGAAGTCTCCATACACGTGCGAGTTAAAAAATAGTAACGGGACTACCAGATTTCAAACTTAATCCTTTGCGTGGTCATTGACTTAATTAATCCTTTGCGTGGTCATTGCACGTTCCTTCCCTTCCATCCACTCTTTATGTCATTATGTGCTCGTGAGGTCTTGCACAGAGTGCATTAAAAATAGCAACATGTTCCAAAGGAAATAAGACAACTTCTTAGCAAACCCACCATTTAATCATTTAATATATATTCATGCATCACTTCGCTTCACCACTTCACTTCACTTTCAATCTGTATTGTTTCCGGCAAACATGCTACCTACACTTAGCCTAGCTTTGATTCTCATTTCTTATCTCCCTTGGAACACACACTAGAAGTATAGCCTCGTACCCTGGCCCTCACGCGGAACGCGGAAGAGGGCCTGGTGACACTTGGCAAAATTCCCATATGTGCTCAGTCAGCATAATTGCGTAAGTGATTACATTCCTTACTTGGATGTTGGTGATGGTTAAGTAGAAAGTCCTTGCCAAGGAGCGACCAGAGGGCGAGTCTTGAAGGCTACAACAGCGATTTTATCAAATGCAGGGTTTCATACAGAGGGGGGGGGCGCCCTGGGATTTCCCCCCCCCCAGGTGAAGTCCCCCCCCCCCCCCCAGAAAACAGAAGACAATAATATTATAAATTTAATATTAAACTGGTTGGACATGCAGCAGTATAAGCAGTGGCGGATCTTTTTATTTTCCTCCTTACTAACTTGCTGCCGCTATGTTGCAACTCCTGGCCTGGCCTCCTCAGCTCGCAATATCGTGCATTGCCTGAAACAAAACTGCTTGGGAACGAGACCACGATCTAGTATACCCCTCTGTGTACGTACGTATTACGTTTGTGAGCGAAATTTGAGCAAGGAAGAAGCTCATGGTGGCCCTGGCAGGCCTGGGACCTGCAATCCTCGTACATCTGGAACTTGCAGTGCAAAGCGCGAAGGTGCCACGAGAGCCCATCCTGAGAAGTGAAAAATGAAGGCGAAAAAAAATTTCCGCGCTTCGCGCAGACTGATCAGCACTACACACCTCTATGCACTTCCTCCGGCAGCATTTAATATATGGTACCCCCCTTTCATGGGCTTGAATGGGTTGCCATGTGTCCCCCCCCCCCAGCAAAAAATCCTGTATGAAACCCTGAAATGGCTACACTTTTCACGGGATAAATAATGTAATTACTACGCAGTAATTGGCAATGGACGAACGCAATTCGCCTACCCGAAATCAAGACTGCTGAGCTCAGCACATACGGGAATTTTGCCATGTGTCACCAGGCCCACTTCCGCGTTCCGCGTGTGGGCCTGGGAACGAGCCTACTAGAAGTAGACATGACTCACTCATCCAGGGTTCTCCTCTCTCCCTTGGCGATGGTTGTTTGCCACACCTCTGGGATGGCTGTTCCTTCCCCCTGAGCACACTGAGAAATCTTGTCCACATACTTTTTCAGCAACTTCTGCATCGTAGCGGCACTAATGGACCCATTCAGGTGGGCGTGTAACTCCTGAAACGAGAGACAGCATGAGATGATGAAGGTTCAAAACAAATTAGGCATGTGCTAAACTGCCGCAGAGCAGAGTCTCAACACATCGTGTTAGTGTACCCTGGTTGGTGAAAATCTTGAAGTATTGCGTTCAGAATTAGCTAGTTCAGAATCAGAAATGAGTGCCTGAAAAAAGTGATCACGTGCTGGAGAAAGTGAGGACTACTTTATGCCTAACAGTGACTTACCACTTTTGGTAGTCTCTTGCAGAAGCTTAATAGCTTCTCATTGGTAGTACTATCACCGACAGGAGAGGTGGCATACGCTGCGCCAGACATTTCTCAGTTAGCCACACATCCACCTTCACACTCGTTAGGGGCACTCCACGTGGTTATTGTCCACGCATCGTCACTCTTGTAAATTCCCGTAAACGTGTACTTTGAACCTCACTTGCACTGTACTTCACGATGGCTGCCCAACTGGACCTTGTTGAGATTTGCAGAGATGACAAGAACAAGGCAGTAGTTAACCTGCACGGTAAGCAGTAGTCCAGACTAGTAATGCATTTTGCATTTAAAAGGAAGCCATTCTTCAAGCAAGCTACAACAGTTTGTTTATGACATGTGTGTTGTGCTGATCTAGAAATTACTTGTAAACAGTCCAGGACGTGCTCGCTTTCTGTTTCAGTCATGTCAAAACATAACCCACTGCTGATCCCATTTGAAGCTAGTACGCAAGAGTACAGGAGCGCCTGCGCCTGATCATGAGATGTATGGTGACCCAACCAACCCGAGTGTACATTTTATACAAGTCCATGTACTTCGGTATACTGACACTTGTGCCGCCATTTTGGGAGGCAATATTGTAGTACAGCTTGCTAATGGCAGTATTGATCAGGTATGACGTACTGAGCACGTACCCTTATTTCAATGTAGCACATAATTCTACTTTGATCATCCGAGCTTCATATCTCATTCAAATGCGTGGATAGGTACAACATGTATTTTCTATATGGAGTTGCCAGCTAAGTAGTATCTTGGGCTAGGAACGAGATACGAAGCTGGGATTTGCACCATTGTGATCAGCACAAAAAGAACCTTCAACTGATGTCATAATAATGACTTTTAATATTGGTCACATTTTTGCCAAAAATCACACACAACCTAAGGCTATAATCCATGGTTTTTTAATGAGTTGGGTCAAAATTCAACCTACAGCAAAACGGGCATTATTTTAAAGCTCTATTAATGCTGATCACAATGGTGCAATTCCCAGCCTCATATCTCATTCCTAGCCCAAGATACTTATGACATACTACTTAACTCAAACATTGGCCTTATGCAGTGGCGTAGGAGCGCATCCGCCGCTGGTCCGGCTCTGAAGTGTGGCTTAGTACTAGTAGTCTAGCCGCCTCCCGCGCGAAGCGCGGAAAATTTTTATTAACCTTTTAAGAGGGTCAGGAATCACTCTTGTGGGGTCTTTGCAAGTCAGTAATGGAGGTGTTCTTGGTATGTCGTGCATGCAGAAGCAGGCCTATGGACATGGACCTTGCTACCTCACCATGGAAGTCTCTTTGCCACGCGCATATAGCACGCGTAGTAGCTACATCATCGTGCGCCGATGTAGCCGTGTTTGTCATCCCTATGGTTCGTCGAAGCTGCGAGAGTGCGTTCGATCGTGAGTTGCCCCCCCCCCCCCCCCCCCCCCCCCCCCCCCCCCTCAAAAAAAAAATTCAGCACTGAAAAGTGGTCCGGCTAAAACCGGACCAGCCGGACCGCGTGCTACGCCTATGTTATGTGCACCATGCATTGCGATCAGAATGAACAGAACATGCCCCTGGCCTAGCGCAAAGATCCATGCTGTAGTTCATTACACAACTGGATGACCAGGATATCTGGTTGCACAACTACAGTAGTCAGCAGTTGGGCAACCATACAGAACGTGTACACTGAACGTTTATCCAAGACCAACACCGGCACGTTCAAACAGCTGTACATCACTCTCCCCCTATGTGTAGGTGCTACTCTACAGTCATGGATTCACGATGGCACTGAGATGATCTTTGTCAGGTAAGGAGAAGCATATGTAGGGTCTACATACCACTTCTTGGGTGTTCTGTCTAGATATTGGTACTCACTGTCTATAGTTAACATGAAAAGAAAACAAGTTTAGTTGCGCCTACCAAAAGTAACTTACTTAGGTACCAGTGGAAACATGAGCACAAAATTTTACTTATACTCTGCATGGCGCCAGAGCGAGCTCCAAACTATTCCTTTCCTCTGGGGAAAGTGCCACATATACCTGCATGGTGTATATTTAGTGCCATTACCAGGCACCACTCCAGCTTGCATACTGTAAATAAGGACTATGCTTACATTGCTGCAAAGTATGTCGAAGTATTGAATAATTATTGTCCATCCTCTTGTGAGTGTGGTGTAGGTGGACCCTTCTACACTTCTATTGTTCATTCTCCTCTTGACCCTCCTCCCTCCCCATGCAGCGCAAACGCTGTCTTTGACAACAAGAAGGCGGTGAGGGGAGGTATCCCCGTAGTATTTCGTGAGTGGCATCACCATCCTTGCATGCATCGTTGCATTGATGCTGCATGCATCTCCTTCGTGTCACGTCATGGGAGAGAAAGAATCAACTGGTGTCAGCTCAGACCCCCAGACTACACTGTGGGGTAGTAAGGGGGTCTGACTGATTATCAGAAGCCTTAGGTCTAGAGTTCGGTTTAAGGTGAATTCTGTTTCCTCTCATTCTGTCACAATTCATGCGGGTGTTGAGTACCTGCTAGCACGGGGGCACACTCGTGGCCTAACCTGTGGGAAGCTCGTGGTAACTTGCTGTCCAAATGCATGACCATGTTGCATATTTGCAGTCGGGCACTGCCCCTAACATATATTCCCTCTATCTGCCTGACGTCATGTGGTATGTAGCATGATCTCCCAGGCCTCCTCCCTCCTTACACATACTGCAAGCGATCAAAAAAGCTCCAGGTGGTGAAGAAGGCCTGCTACTTAGGCCTATGTGTAGGGTTTCAAACCAGAAGTCCTACACAGTTGGAATCCCTGGAGGTGTTCGGCTTCCAAACAAAGCACACCCCATATTATAAGCAAGTAACTTTGTGTGTTCAATAGTTAGGGTGGGTGAGACCCGTAACCTGATATCTACAAGCCAATGATGAATTGCTCGCCTAGCACTGTGTGTTCTTCCCTGCAGCCTGCTTTGGTCCCTGGGATCTGGGACCACAACATGGGTTTGCCAGAATCTCCAAGTGGCAGCTCGCAAGTGGACCGACCAAGGTGAACCTTGAGTGAAGATAGTATGTGTGCAGGCCTGGAATGAGGCTAGCCAGGGATCCCCACATCACACCTTTCATCCCTTGCAATATCCCTAAGAGGTTACCTACACCACTTGCTAATATACCATGCAAGTTGTCCGCTAGTTTGCATACTGTTGTCTATTGCTGTAACGAGTATTTGCCATCTGGGATCAATCCTGTGCTGCGCTTGGTGTTACTCGTTTTTGTAGGTTCACCAAACCTCAGCACAGCCCTCTCCTTGGAGGATGAAATTATCGTTCAACACCTTGTACAATATTTCTTGTGTAGGATGAAGATGGCAATGTCAGTGCTGTATTCTGCCT
Organism: Axinella damicornis; assembly: GCA_963931865.1. NCBI lineage: Eukaryota > Metazoa > Porifera > Demospongiae > Axinellida > Axinellidae > Axinella > Axinella damicornis. Next base: position 5,197,768 of record OZ007505.1, on the reverse strand, counting down.
GCGTGACACCGAGGACACAAGGAGGATGTGGAGTGGAAACAAGTAGGATATGTGTGTGTGCATGTATGTATGGTAGTTTGCGATGGTCACAAGGTCACTGGCTGTTTAACAGCATGTCAAGCTGCGTGCATGTGAGCAGCCCTGTAGAGGGTCTAGGGCTAGATTGGACCTGAACTCCATCCCACTTGGACGCCTCTCAGGATAGAGCAGTGTAGATTGTTGTAGAGCAGTACAGAAGCCCATATGCCACTTCTTGTGTGTATGTGCAGGTCTACTGTGTAGTGGTAGTCCTGGTCACAGCTACGTACAGTTAGGGGATCAAATGACCAGCCCTTTTAATGTCCATCTGCAACCCCCAAACTGTAAAATCAAGGGTTGCGCCAACAACCTTCTCTTAACTATATTGAATATGCTGTATTCACAAGCTGATTTCATCCTCTCTGCTCTTATACATAGGTTTGAGGTGCGGTACACAGTCACGGTGAAAGCCGACACTCTTGTCACAGAGTTTGCTGCTAAGAACCTCAATGGTACGTAATTGTGTAGTAGTCACTCTGTGCACATAGTCAACTTCAGCTAAGAACCTCAATGGTACGTAATTGTGTAGTAGTCACTCTGTACCCATAGTCAACTTCAGCTAAGGACCTCAATGGTACGTAATTGTGTAGTAGTCACTCTGTACACAGAGTCAACTTCAGCTAAGGACCTCAATGGTACGTAATTGTGTAGTAGTCACTCTGTACCCATAGTCAACTTCAGCTAAGGACCTCAATGGTACGTAATTGTGTAGTAGTCACTCTGTACACAGAGTCAACTTCAGCTAAGGACCTCAATGGTACGTAATTGTGTAGTAGTCACTCTGTACCCATAGTCAACTTCAGCTAAGGACCTCAATGGTACGTAATTGTGTAGTAGTCACTCTGTACACAGAGTCAACTTCAGCTAAGGACCTCAATGGTCATTTGAAGTGCATTTGCTATTCTAAATTAAGCACACCTCTAATTATTAGGCACATATTTCCTTTCTGTGGGAATGTTAGGTGCGTACATGTGCTTAATAATGCACGACTACAGTACATGTATTCATACCTGTACGTATTCAGTACACAGTACAGCTGAGAATATTGTCTGGGGATGCCAGAATCTTAGCTATCTAACACAGAGCATGTGAAACCATGCAGTGATCTGCTTCCTCTCCAGAAAGCACACCATTTGAGTTTACATGTCTGCTGCACACTTATTTCCGACTTCCTGATGTCACCAAGACCACCATCTCTGGCCTGAGTGGGCTGGGGTATGTGGATAAGGTAGGTTGTATATCACACAGCTTCATAACTCCACAATGTGACAAACATCTGATCCATAAAAACAGTGTAAGTATTTTGCACTACATGAAAAGAACATATTTTATCTACTACGTACCACCAGTACAGTCTGGCTTAAGAGTAGGTTTGTAATGATTGTGAACTCAGAAGACTGCATGAAGGTTATTACCCCGTGCGCATGTGATCGGTTTGTTTCTGTCGGTCTGTCTGTGGAGCACACAAATATCAGCAGTTTGAGGCCAAGCTATCTCATCACGCATGCTGTATTACAAATCAGCAGCAGGCCTATACCTATATCATGTCAAAGTAGTGCACGGGGTACATGCTCTGCTGAGCACTTCTAGTTTTGCTTTCAGATGAGAAAAGGGAGAGAAGACATGGAAAGAAGACATGGAAAGATTCCCTCCTAGATTTTAACTCTCCCTCCACCCCCTCCTACGTTCACGCCCCTCCCCCCACCCACATGTATCTGTTTGTCCTCTCTCCCCCTTCCCTCCTATTCTCAGCTCTTACTCCTTCCTCCCTTCTCTCTACTGCTCCTCCTCCCTCCCTCCAGACTGACGATGGGCTAGTGAAACAGGAGCACAATGAACTAAAGACTGTGACACAATTTACTGACAGGTAAGTAGTATCACTTTTTGCTTGGTGAGAGAAATCTTTAACTGAACACAACCGAGATATATTTATGGAACTTGAAATTAGAATTTCATGGAATGACATTGTTTTCCCATTCATGTATCTGTACGGGATGTTGTATCATTATCGGTACTTAAGCCATTCATACGTATGTCCCTATTTGGTAAAGCTGGCCTTTCATTTGGTAAAGCTGGCCGATCATTAGTTCACAAGCTGAATGCTGCCTGCACAAACTCCTGGCTTGGTAATAGAATGAAACTCGTGCAGTTTGTATCACTGACTGCATTTCCTTTTCCATGCCATTTTCTTCAGTGTATACATGAATGCAGTGAAGGAGCATGTTATCACAAATGTGGCTGGCGGAAAGAGCATCTGCCTGAAGAAAACAAATTTCCCTGACACTGGTAAGACTGCTTCCACTGTACTGCATGTAAATTATATCCTGGATGTCGGTGGCTAGCCATTCAAATAGCTGACTTTACTTTCAAGACCTTGCAAGTGGCAACCACACTCCTGGTAGCTATGTAGCCATGCAGTGCAACTCACTTGGAAAATTAACTCACCTTTCAGTGACTAGACACCAGACACCTTACTTAAACCGTTAGACATTGACTGTACTTCTCCTCCTGTTCATGCAGTGGTCTGGAATCCTTGGGCAGAGAAGGCAAAGGCAATGAGTGACTTCGGAGACAATGAAGTGAGTGGATTCCATGTATTAGATTTGTGGTGTGCTCTGTTTGGAATCCAATACACATGCATGCATGCATGACACTAGGCAACTAACCCTCACGCACAGTCTTAGTGTGATACTGCCGATTATCAGCGAAACGTCTGCCGGATCGAACTACTACGTCAGAATGAAAAATATGTTGTGACATCACTGTTAAGCTGAGATGGTCATTTGTGATTCAGAATTCTCGGAAATTTACGCATAATTTTGTCTCCCTCCCCGCCAGGGTATTAAACTCACCTGGACCAAAATAGCAGAATTAAGGAACAGTTTTGAGCAAGAAACAAGAACTCATATGTAATCACAATATCCATCTTCACAGTCATACCATAATGTGATAAATATACAGTGAATGCTATCACTCTTATCACACAGCCCTAACTAAGCACTGGAGGCTAATAAGTTCCCGTACACCTAGATCTAATTGCATTGTCTACCCCACAGTATCCCAACATGGTGTGCGTTGAAGCTGGATTTGTTTCCAAGCCCTTCACTCTACCTGCTGGCGAATCATTTGTTGCCTCACAATCCCTGCGGGTCATGTGAGAACTGTACAATGAATTGTATGGCATCTTTTTCAAAATTTCATTATTTTGTAGTCTGCAGTCAATCATGCTATGCTAGTGTTGTTTGTTTTTTTTCTCTCAAGTGGACCTGGTTCCCAGGACAGCTCAGTGGGTTGGGGATCTGCCTCATATGCAGGTGGTCGCACATGCACTCAACAAAAACAGTACCGGTAAACGCTTAGTAGCCCTACTGAATCTCAATCCATGCTGTATAAATTCTCAGGCTAGCTGAAACTAGCCAAGTTAATACAAGCCTAGCTCTACATACTAGTACCTACCCTGACCCTAACATCCAAGGTACTCTCTGGCTGGCCACTGACTGCTCTAACAATTTGATTTTGAAGTAAACAGGTGAGTAAAATTACCTGCGCTATCCCTCTCAAGGTCTACACTGTATACACTCGGGACACACTTCACATCCCTGCTTAGTTTGGGTTACGACAGCATGTGAGCGGGGAAAGTCCCTTCTGGAGAAGTAGGTGTTAATTCAAGTAGCCACTGTAACCAAGAAGTATCTGCAATTTTTTTCTGCTGTCTTGGGAAGTAGCTGACCACTAACAGCTTTGATGATTGTATATTCATTCATTCTACTTTACCTCACTCACTACAGCTCTTACAAAGAGTGTCACATGTCACAGCGCAGTACACCAGTTTCTTTGTTATAAAATGCCTTGTTGCAATATTTCATGCACCGAAGATTTAAGTAGACAAGTAAAATTGTGTCAACCCATGCCAGCTATGATTAACATTGACATTAAAGATACATGAGCATACACTCATGCATGCAAACACAAGCATCCCATACCCAGGCATTCTGTCCCTGATTTTACAGTATGGAGAAGGAAAACGTATACTTAAAGATGATTTTGGACGTGAGACACAGTCACTAGTGAGATGGTGCTACCATATCATGATGTCACATCTCAAAGGTGATGACATCACATTCGAACGCTCATTGTCCATGTTATTGTAAGCACGTGAGCTGGTGAACCAAGACTGATCTACCATCAGGACATGCACACAGAGGGCTTCCGGCCATTGACACCACAGCATGATCCGAAAGCCCTTTCAGTTCTGAAAGTGGGTATATGTATTGCCTCATTAATCGGATACAACTATGCACGCAAATTAATGATGTTGTGACCATCTAGCCTCGTTCCCAGGCTCCCCCCTGTGCGTGCGGTGAAGAAAAATATGGGGAGGAGCCTGGGAACGAGGCTAGTGACCATCCACTTGAACCACCTTTCATCATGCACCCAAAGTTATCACCATATATGGTTGACCAAAACATTTATGTAGTGGAAGTCATCTGATATATGCATGATTGAAGTTTGTGGTGTCAGTTGCTGGCTGGGGTGATATGATCAGAGATCTCTTCCGAATCTGCTACTGCAAACGGTCAGGAGTTGATGACTACCCCTCAGCAGAACCGCCAGCCTGGGAGAGAGGCAGATCAGAGTGGTCAATGTGGTTCACACCAACTAAGCATTCAATTGGTGCCTAATATGCTAGGTGTCTTGAACTAGGAGTGAGATACGAAGCTGGGATTAGCACACTTGTGATCAGCATGAATGGAGCATTCCAATGATGTCCATTTTGCTGTCGGTTGAATTTATTGAATTTTTTTGACAGAAATGTGACCGAGATTTTAAGGACATCATTGGAAAGCTCTATGTTGACCACAACGGCACAATCCTCAGCTTCAAATTTCACTCACATACCGAGTGCAACACTCTCTTCTAAGTCTATTCCCAGTGACCAATTGTGGTTCATTGGCCTGTTGTTGGCAGTGCACTTCAGCTTAACTGCAAGCAGGGTGGACATGGGTTTGCACTTTTAGTACAAGAGGGCTTTAACCCCACATAAACACCTTTGGAACTGGCGGCATTGCTAATTGGTCAAGGGCAAGCCTGAGGCCACTGCCCAAGTGTTCCAAGGGGTAAAAGTGTGACTGGGGAGGGAGGGGTCTATCTTACTTAGACAATACCCGATAGCTATGAATTCAACGGTGAACATTGTCAGACCTCTCAACTCTCACGATCCCACCATGAGACTCACGATTTCAGCCCTACTCTCACGGTCTCACGGTGATGTCCTCGTTTCTCACGGTCTGCTGATCAACTAAAGTTCAAAGTTCTAGTTCTGTGCACATGTGCACATGTCAGCTCATATGAGGTAGTCAGTAGAGTGATTCTGAAGGGGAGGAATTGGCTCAGGGTGTATGCAGGACTCTGACGACAGTAATGAGCACCAGCAGCAGTCCCCTCCCAGGCCGAAGACGTCCAAGAAACTCACAGGGGCAGCTACTTACAGGACCAAATTCAGCTCTATTTGGGTATCTCACTATAGAGTTCTTTTTGAAGTTGAGAGGTCTGCATTGTATAAGGGCTTCAACCTACAACCATGTGGAAGCCTGTCCACATCGCCTAATGAATTATTCATGATTGGTCTTACCAGTTTCCAGTCCAGTATGTCCACCCACTCATCAGCTTCTGACTCACTGCTGGCAAACATGAAGAACGTACGATAGGACGTTATCAGTCTGGGGAGGGAGGGAGGGAGCACGTGATAGGGGAGGGAGGGAGGGAGGGAGGGAGGGAGGGAGGGAGGGAGGGGGGGGAGGGAGGGGGGAGGGAGGGAAAGGGGGGGGGGAGGGGTGGGAGGGAGGGAGGGAGGGAGAGAGGGAAGGAGAGAGGAGGGCAGGGGAAGAGAAAAGGAAGGATGGAGTGAGGAGGGGGCTTTATACTTAATTCCTGGAAGCATACCCTCCCCACTTCAGATTTCAAGCTTTAATTTGTTCTGAAAGCTGATCAGATTAATTTGTGATTCCCCTATAAGTGGAAATGCTTCCATTCCCCGAAACATAACCCCGGCATACAATGACGTCTTAATCTTATTGTGCCATTGTGCCCCTGTCTCTCCCTAAATGATACATGTACATCCCACCCCAATCACCTGAAGCAGAATGGCTTCCCAGCTGTCTCGTCCCTCTCCACTGAAGTAGCGTCTTCCAGTTTTATTATTCTCAGAGGCTCAACCTCACCTCTGGCATTGTAGTACTTCAGTTCATTACGATACACCCATCTCCGTTTCCAGTTCTAGGGAGGAGGAGGAGGAGGAGGAAGAGGAGGAGGAGAAGGAGGAAGAGGGGGAGGAGGAAGAGGAGGAGGAGGAGGAGGAGGGGGAGGAGGAGGAGGAGGAGGAGGAGGGGGAGAGGAGGGGAGAGAGGAGGGGAAGAAGATTTAGAAGTTGTCTTCGTAGACAGGGCAGCAATAAATGTGGAGAAGCACTACCAAGTGAAAATACATGAGGTTAGGCTCTGTTAGTATGAGAGCAACTACCTTTCTATGGAAGCCCAGCTTGGTTAAGTAGCCCTCCTTGGAGTTGATCTGAAGGTGAAAATGAAAGCAGGAAATACCAACTCATGTTCACAGTGTAATCAGAATGGTAGAATGAATCTGTGATAGTGTAACCAGCACCTCAACCTTGGAGAGTAAGTCTCGTCCCCAGACCCTACCCAGCTTTTCGTTGCTTGCAGTACGCCAAAACGGGGGAGGGTCTGGTATCTTTCCTCACGTGTCACATCAGGATGATAGAACGGTTTGATTGGATGTGGGCTCAGAACAGCAACAAAGTAACTTACCACACGTATCTAGCTAGCGGGGGGCGACTGTCATACACACCAAGCGTTTGAACATGTACATGTAGTTGGTTGAACAGTACGTGAAACTTCACTTTTCACTCTGAAAAGGTTTGCCATTTGTCGATTACATCATGCTCATGTGAGGAAAGATACCAGGCCCTATCCTGCTTTTCCACATTGCAAGCGACAAGAGCTGCTGGGAACGGTTACTGCACAGCCCAGTTCCGCATCTACCAATAGGTCACATATCATGCACGTATATAAGTGATAGGCAGTGCTAATAGGTCACATGACATGCATAAGTGATAGGACGTACTGACAGATCCGGTGCAGAGTTTCCCGTCCTCCGCATACTCGGAGTGCTGTCCTGATGTACGATAGTCTTGTCATAGATCGCCAGCTCTGAGACACCACGGGGATACTGGTGGCTGAGTTGGACCAGCATATATACCTGTGGGAGGGAGGGAGGGAGGGAGGGAGGGAGGGAGGGAGGAGGGAGGGGGGAGGGAGGGAGGGAGGGAGGGAGGGAGGGGGGGAGGGAGGGAGGGAGGGGGGGAGGGAGGGGGGGAGGGAAGGAGGGAGGGATGGAAGGGAGGGAGGCAGCTACATGTATGCTTCTTGCATGTTGATGTAGTGCCATGTTTGCAATGAGTTCCCATACCCGAGTCTCCACTGATGATCGGCTGGTCGTAAAAGTGTTCCATGAGAGTATCAGCATCTGGAAACTTCCCAAGACCAAAACAGAAGTGGCGTCCATCCCTGATGACACGATAGTGCTTCACAGAGTTCTTACATCTGTAGGTAGAAGGGAAGGAGAGGTGGGAGGGAGAGGTGGGGGAAGGTGGGAGGGAGAGGTGGGGGAAGGTGGGAGGGAGAGGTGGGGGGAGGTGGAGGGAGAAGGGATAGGAAGGGGAGAGGAGGGCAGGAGGGGGGACAAGAGGAGGAGGCAGCAGAGAGAGACTGGGGGATGAGATAGAAGGGAGAGGGAGAGGAGGATAAGATGGGAGTAAAACTAAGAGACCGTTGGGATATACAGATGGGGTACCTCACAGTGCAGTGAGTCAGCTGATCACATGAACTACACACCTCACAGTGTCAGGAGGTCATGATCAGCTGATCACACGACCTAGCTACCTCACAGACAGTGTCAGGAGGTCAGCTGATCACATGACCTACCTCACCGAGAATGTCAGGGGGTCAGCTGATCACATGACCTACCTCACCGAGAATGTCAGGGGGTCAGCTGATCACATGACCTACCTCACTGAGAATGTCAGGGGGTCAGCTGATCACATGACCTACCTAACTGAGAATGTCAGGGGGTCACCTGATCACATGACCTACTTCAATGAGAATGTCAGGGGGTCAGCTGATCACATGACCTACTTCACTGAGAATGTCAGGGGGTCAGCTGATCACATGACCTACCTCACTGAGAATGTCAGGGGGTCAGCTGATCACATGACCTACCTCACTGAGAATGTCAGGGGGTCAGCTGATCACATGACCTACCTAACTGAGAATGTCAGGGGGTCACCTGATCACATGACCTACTTCAATGAGAATGTCAGGGGGTCAGCTGATCACATGACCTACTTCACTGAGAATGTCAGGGGGTCAGCTGATCACATGACCTACCTCACTGAGAATGTCAGGGGGTCAGCTGATAACATGACCTACCTCACTGAGAATGTCAGGGGCAGGGTTTCATCTACTGGGGGGGGGGGGGGGGGGGGGGGGGGGGGGGCAGGGGGGAAGCTTCCCCCCCAAACAGTCTAGCTTCCCCCCCCAAAGAAGAGATTGACTATATCATTACATCATAGGTAATACCGTATTAGGACTCAGATACTGCTGTAGGCCACACCTCTTCCGGGGAATTAATTAACCTCAAAACATTTTGCACGGCACTTGCCACTACTTCCCCCCAAACATTTTTTTCTAGATGAAACCCTGAGGGGGTCAGCTGATCACATGACCTACCTCACTGAGAATGTCAGGGGGTCAGCTGATCACATGACCTACCTCACTGAGAATGTCAGGGGGTCAGCTGATCACATGGCACACCTCACAGAGAATGTCAGGGGGTTGCGTTGGTTAAGCTGATTGTCACATGACTGATCACATGACTTACCTCACAGAGAGTGTCAGTGAGTCGGTGTTGGTCAAGCTATGTCGCAGGAGGTAGGTTCCATCAGAGATCTCTCTGGACATGAGCATGCTCTCTGCAATGTGTTGCGATATGCCAGGATGGTACCACCTGTGTGTGCATGTGTGTGTGTGTGTGGGTGTGTGTGGGTGTGTGTGGGTGTGTGTGGGTGTGTGTGTGTGTGTGTGTGTGTAGGTGATAGGTAGAACATTGTGTGTTTGTGAGATGCACGTCAGGGTACATGTATGACGAATGTGTGTGTGTGTGCGTGTGTGTGTGTAGGTGTGTGTGTGTGTATGTGTGTGTGTAGGTGTGTGTGTGTAGGTGTGTGTGTGTAGGTGTGTGTGTGTGTGTGACCATGTGCAGATGTTGAGCTCCCGTTTCGCGTGTACAATGCGAACACTCTGGCCTCCAGACCTCCCTCGACAGATATAACAAACAAGAGCTTAGAGATTCTTGATTGTCCACCATCTGTCTACCAGACGTCACCGCACGTGACCATGCAGATCTCCCAGGCCTTTGAATTCCCCCTCTGTATCTGCATACTGCAAGCGATCAAAGACTGGAGGTGGGAACTGCCTAGGAACGAGGCTACGTGCACAAAAACAAACAATATGACAACAGGCAGGAGTGGAATGTCTCTTTGCCATGTGTCTCATTGTTTTATGCAAGCTGAGTGCGTCAAGAATACTGAGTTTTACAGAGGTATGCAAGCTGAGTGCATCAAGAATACTGAGTTTTACACCACTGAGGTAAACCTTTGATGGTGCCAGTGTGAAGTGTCAGCTCGTCAAGATCCATGATCCATGCAACAGTGTACGTAGCTATAAAGTTCCCAGTGCTGGTGAGGGATAGGACTTCAAGGGGTGGTGTAGCCTCGGTCCCAGGCTCTCTCCTCAGAGTCTGGGAACGAGGCTAGGGGTGGTGGTGGTGATGGTGGGAGAAAAGTAAATGACCCCACACCTTCTAGCTATGTTACGACCACACTGACTACTGGGCATCCACCACATTAATGTCTAAACTCAAGTAGTGAGTAGAATACCTCCAAAAGCTTACTATGCTATGCATGACTTCAAAATAATCTAAGTCACTACACTCGACTCTGTCTATAGTCTATTTGCAACAGTTCTACACGTAATGGCGGAATACTGACCTCACCCTCATTCCAAAGCTTCAGAAGGAGCATGCCAATTTCACAGAATAGCCTGTCGCCTCTTCACTGTACTACAGCAAGTCCGCTACCACAGTATATACTATAGTACCAGTCTCGCAACCCGTTTACTTGATTGCAGTCGTGACCTTTGAACCGCGGAGGCGCGCGCAACCGGAAGCGGGTTTAAATACTGAATTTGTGGCAAGTTTTGGCGGGAAGTCGGGATGGCACACTCGCTAAGCACTTGCTTTACAGCCTGGGGGTTGAGTGTTCGTCTCCCCAATAACCGAGTACGAGTCTGGGCCACTCCGTACACACCGGTTCCTGACTTCCCCGCCTAGCAGCCGGAGTACGCCGGTTCCCATCTGACCACCGAAGCTAAAGAAAGGTGTTCTGGTTGAAAGCAGGTTAGCCTCCTGTGATTCCAGTCACCGACGCCTATCCAGCGCTCCTGAGGCTTACACTTCGGTGTCTGACCTGTCACGGAGGGGTAGGTGTGTTGCTAGGTTGTATTTTTTTCTTTTTTCCCCTCCTTCTTTTTTTTCTTTTGGTTGAGTGTTCATTCAGGGCTGCTATATATAGTATAAGTATAGCTTATTCCTTTTTTTTCTTTTCTTTTTTCCCCCCTTTCTTTTATTGTTCTTTTGGGTGTATTCAATCGGGGCTGCTAGACTCTATAGGCTTATTCTTTTTTTTTTCCTTTTCTTTTTTCCCCCCTTTCTTTTATTTCTTTTGGGTGTGTTCATTCAGGGCTGCTACAAGTAGACTATATATAGGCTTATTTTTCCCCCTTTCTTTTGGGTGTGTTCATTCGGGGCTGCAGCAAGTATAGGCTTATTCTCCCTTCAGCTGATTTTGCTGTTCGTCTATATACATTGCAATATTGTTTCCTTTCACATGACTTATAGTTATCGACACATGCGTATCCCCGCCCCCACTGATAGACAGCTGTTCACACTAGATTTTCTATTCGGCTATAGCACGTTTACTCACACAATTATAACATAGCCATGCACAGATCGTCCTTTATATATTATACGTTGCAAAGTCATAAAACCTAGCCGGCCCCTAGTAACAGTATTGTCTGGCCCATGGGGAATAAACACAGGAACTAATTATCACTGCAGCCGTCATCGCCTGAAGTACATTCTGATAAGAGTTAGCATGCAACTAATAATTTCAGGGTGCAAGGGGGTCTTGTCAGGTAAATTGTCTGATGCCATTGTATACGACCTCAGTTTCAGCTGAAGATTAATTATTATGTCAAAAACATGCACCTTCCAAATGGGTCAGCCTATACAGCTATATATGGAGTTAGGTAAGAGAAAGGTACATTAAATTTTATAGTTTGTGAACGATCGATGTATGACTTGCAACTTTGGGGCGCCTGCAAATTGATTTTAACTGCATGTCTGTATTACTATGATGAAAAGACTAGCACCACCTCCACTTAAACCCAGTCCATATAGATACATAATATTATCGATCATTATGCAGAAGTATAGGCTGCTCGCACCGTCTCCCCCCCCCCCCCCCCCCCCCGATAGATTATCTGATCTACAACCCTCTATCTTTTGATGTTGATGTGACATCATGGTGTTTGCCTTGCCAATTAATAATCAGCATTGGAAATTCTACTCCCCAGCCACCAACCATGCACATGCATGCACACGTATAATCTCGTTCCCAGACCCCACTCAGGTATATACGAGACTAGCACACACACACACTACAACAATAATTTAAGTACACTTTTCTTTTTCATTCTAAAACATTCATATGCACTGTGAGTACAACAAATGAGAGCCATGGATGACTATAAATATAACACGAACTAGTCTGAATAAATGTGAGATTTGCTATAGACAGGAGTAGAATGCAGAGGAGTCGTCGACCTATGGTAGAGAGGGCTCCTCATGATTGGCAGGGACTGGTTCAGTGTCTCATTGACTTGTTCCAGGCGTGATTCAAGCCTATGTCTTGATCTGTGGTTGTGTATGACAGTTTTTGCATGTGTGTGGATGTGGGTGAGTGTTGGGGAGGAGTGGGAGCATGCAATGTTGGTGTGGGTAGAAAGAGTTTTGGTGTGGGCAACTGTACTGACTTGTGAGTTAGCCCTAGTGAGATAACATTCCTGCCATCCAGCCACCTACCGGTAGTTAGCTACAGAAAATGCACCAATCAAACAATTTTGCTAACCGTTCCTGATCTTTCTGCTTGGATCGGAGATATTTTGCCTCCTGCTCCAGAGATTGAATCTGCATTTTGTAGTGTTTACTGTCGTGTTTCTTGTGTTGCAGCTCTCTCTTCAGATGGTCAATCTGGGCAACAAAATAGTGTCGTGTTCTACTAGAATTTACGAAATGAAACCTGCTACATTTGGTTGAAGCAGATGCTGGTGTCACACCCATTTGTGGAATTACAGAAACGGCAATGTAAACGGACCCTAAGTCATACCTCTTTATCTTTCTCTCTCAAGACCATGGCCTCATTCTCACTATGCAGCTTCTCCAGGTACTTGTGGGCTGTGTGCTGCTGTTCCATGTGGTCTGCCAGCTCCGAAAGGACCTGCTTCATGTCTGACCTGAAATACATACATATCTGGATGCTCAGCAATCATTCTTACCAGGAGTGCATAATGACGTAAGGGTTGCACTTCCTTCCGCTCTCTACATCATTATGCACCTCTGTTCTTACCAGGCTGTACCAAAAATGTTAATTATTGTACACAACATTCATTTTGAGTGTCCTCCATTCAATCTCCACCCAGAGGGCATCCTCATAATAATTATTGCTTATGTGTTGACTACCTTGCATTGGCGTCGACTTTTCTCCGGTACTCCTCAAACTCGAGCTGTGCTTGTCCCAGCAGCGATACCTCCATCTGGAGCTGGGAGACGTGCACTTCTAGAGCCTCAATCCTGCATGCAGGGAATGAATCCACAAATCAGATGTTACGTTGCCTGTTGCAAGTTGTCAGATTCATGCGTGGAGTTCTGTATGACACTTTCATGACACAAATGTTTGCATTGCTACTACTGGACAACATACTTAATTTGGGACGTTCGGCACTCATCCTTCTTAGCTTGCAAGGACTTTTCTGTTTCTGATAGCTTCCTCGTCAGTTCCTGCCGCTCTTCAATCACACTCTGGTTGGTTGCATCCAGCCTGGAGATTTCCTCACCACGACTGTCATACTGCGCTCTAGTGGATATCACATGCATGCATGTAGGTAAGCAGCATGTGTATACGAAGAGGTACCACAACTCAGCCATGAATTAGTAGTACATGACTGTGTGACTTCAGCGATTAAAAATCATTATACGTACATGTTTGTGGCCTCGGAATGAGGTTACCATCATATAAAAGATACTGAAGGCCATACTATTAGGTGAAAATTTATATAGCTTCATTCCCAGGCCCTTGGTAAATTGGGGAGAAGAGCTCTTCTCCTCAATTTCCGAGCGCCTGGGAACGAGGCTAGTGCTAACCTTATGATTCTCAAGTTGCTCTGGAGCTCCTTGACATTTTCCTTCAGAGTTGCTCTCTCACTGTGGTACTTGTGCCTGTTTGGAAGTGTGTTGTATATGTCACCAGACTTGACTGTGTTATGATGTCGTGTGTAGGCTCACTAATACCATGCAGGTCCAAGCCAATGTACCCATAATTGGTGGTGCTTACACCTGTTAAATTTATAGAAGGAACTTTCATTCACCATAATCCAATTCATTGCTCATGCAGGAATGGACCACACAATGCACTGACTATACATACACAGTCCACAACGTATTTACATACCTCTGTGTTGATGCTTCCCTCATTGTTTGCTTCAAGCTAGCCTTGTGAGACCCCTTACTAGCAGCAAGCTGATGCCTTGTGGATGCCAGCTCAGCCTGCAGAAGTCATGACAGCTTAGTTCAAATTTCAAAACGATACTAAGCCAGTGCGGAAATACACACAAGAAATACAGAACTGAACCAACATCCCTATATGAATGGCCACAGAATGACTTCCATGAATGCAACAAAAAGAGGAAGTTTGGCTTCAGTCGATATCTACAGATAACTGATGTCTATTTAACAGACCCCATGCAGAATAGACCTCAGATTGGCAGGAACGTTTCTGCAATACGTTCCTCACCTCCAGGACACTTATGTCTCCCTTGAGCTGCCTGGAGTATGTCCTCTCCTCCGCCAGAGAGGCCTGAAGGTAGGAGAGCTCCCTGGTGGCACAGGCATGTTGTTGCTGCTGGTATTCTGCAGCGGACTCACTCTCGGAGCGAGCAGCTTGTTCCTCTGTGAGAGATTCCTGAATCTGGGACTGAGAGGAAATGAGAGAAATGCACAAGATGATCCACGGCAGTGGTGCTGCATGATTGTCCGGTGACTCCACTTTCCATCATGACATAAAGCTACACAGATAAATGTACCTACATCTGCCATAAAGTACGCCATACATAGTTCATGGTTACATACATACTGCAGTGCTGCAGAGGTACATAACAGAATACTGCTGCACCAATACAATTGGATAGTATTATTGCCAAGTCTCTTCACGATAACGACATAATTACACATCAGGGATAAACTTACTCTAGCTTTGAATTCCATCTCTAAAGAGAGCTGCAGTTGTTCTGCCTTCTGTTCACTGAGTCTAAGTGCAGTGGTCTATGCAAGAAGAATGTCAAGCACAGATCATTCTGACGTTAGTAGTACTACAGTGAGTCGACTAAACTGTATCATTCGCTGTAGGAAGTACGTAATTCCACCACTACCCCAATATTCTAATATCGGTACCAATACCGATGTTCGTTCGGTTATCGGTACAACCTATTTCACAGTCAGCAGAACACCATGCAGTTTTAACCCATACCTATGTTACCATTCCAGCTTCAGCATTCGTGCAAAGCACAGTCCCATGAAATTAAACCCACAAGCATACTGTGAAATTTTATAGCCACAAGGGCAGACTTGATGCTAAGAGTGATCATTAGACACCCTGCATGTTGCCAGTACATAGAGGTATATCGTACACATAGTGAAGATCAACTTTGACCTCACCTCCTTCTTGAGCTGTGTTCTGAGTGCCTCATTGTTCCCCCTCTCCTCAACAAGGCGAGCATTCAGCTCTGCACTCTCTACCCTGGTTGCAACCACGTCTTTCTGCATGGCCTTCACGGAGGAATGAGCCTGTAGCAAAGAAGAGAACAAAACATTGTGATAGTACAGTACACAATCATAAATTATGTTCACAATACAAACACTAAGTCCTGCAGCCATGTTGCTAACACACCGCATCTGACTTGTTATGTATGTCCCACCTCTTTGAGCTTGTCTGAGAGTTCCCTTATCTTGACCTGCAGCTGGGCAGTTTTCTTATGGCTGTGCTTCTGAATGCGGTTGAGGGAAGAGGCTGCCGTCTTCCTCTGCAGCTGGAGTTGCTCCTGCAGGGACTCACAGTCTTGCTGAGAGCAGTCCAACTCCACCTGGGAGAGGGTAGGGCTTGAAGTTGTGAATTTGAGCTTAATTCCAATCAACTTGGTAAGGAAAGCATTCATGGTTTACAATGCCACACTATCATTCGTTTCAAACTAAATTCTTGCACGCTTAGGGAGGGTTGCTCCATGCATGTAAAAATTCACAACTGTAGGTATTCATATGGGGTCATTGCTGTAGTTGTTAAATAAACCTGAAGTTGTGCAGCAGCACCAGTTTGCTGGCTCAGCTTTTCGGACAGCTCTAGGACTTGCTCCATCCCTTGTGAATGACTGGACTCCAGTTCGATATGCTGTAACTCCAGGGCCTGGTGCGTGCTGAATGGTAAAATTCCTTCACATAATTTACTTGTAACATTCCTGCATGCCTGCTAGCTCAGCTGAAAATATGAACAGCTGCAACTGAGCTGTCTTTAGCTGGGATTGAAACAACCCTTCTTTGTTGCAGTGATGTTACTGATTGTATTCCATGCCAAGGCTACCCACACCGTGTCCATGATGTCAGACATATAGTCCTGCACGAACTAGACTTAGATATGGAACAGATCATTTATACAAACAAGGTCGCCGTCATATCTCTTCTCCTACCTTTCTTGATTGAGTTCTGTCATATTCACATTCTCTCCCTGCCCATCTCTCTGCTGCTCATGAGTGGCCTCCACTGATGCCAAGGTCTGGGAGAGAGGCGTGTGTTTCTCTGCAGCAGACCCGTGCTGAGGAGAAAGCTATAGTGAGGATAGAGGATTGGGAAAGTAAGATTAGTGTAGCATCAAGCAAATTATGCACAATGTAGCACACACTGCTTGTGGTACATTATATTTGGTCATAAAGTCTGAGATAAAACTTATTTACCTCTTGCTTACTCCTCTGCAACTGAGCACTGAGGTCATGATTCTTCAAGTGAGCCTCTTTCAGCTCTGCAACCACGGCCTCCACTCTTGCCTCTGCCCCCTTCACCTCCCTCTCCACCTGCTGCAGTCTGGACCGGAGGGAAGACACTTCAGCCATGTTGGTGACACGGGCGGCCTGACAGCAAAAATTCAATGTTATTCAGGTACTCAAGAACCAAAATGTGTATGCATGCAATCACTGTGCATGCATTAAGTGTTGTGACAGAGAAGTAATCCCTCATGGGATGAAAAAGATAGGATGAAGCTTACTGACATGCAAGGCAGGTTCTATAAGTCCTTTCCAGGACATGTGACTACATGGGACGTGGTTGTACATATGTGCATACCTGAAGTTTGGTGGTTGTTGCTCGCTCAACCTCCAGCCTGGATTTGAACTTCTCCAAGGCCTGAGTATGATGGACATTGATATGACATGTTGTTAAACACACCACATGGAGTCCACTCTTAGATATCACATACATATCTATAAACTGAATCCGGTTGGTCAGCTCGGAGCGAAACTAAATAGCTAGACAGTATCGCATTCAGTACTGGGTGAATGTTTTATTTGTGACCAACACTTGAAAACTACCAGGTCCTATATATTTCACTTACACTCGCAGTGCACTCTTCCTGGGATTGGCTTCTTGAGAGCTCAGCTTTCAGGTTGTTCATGTCTGACCTCTGTGCTTCAATCTACATGGTATACATATGCAGTGAAGTGGATGAATTAAATCTTACTGCTTTAGTTTCTTATTCCGTTGTAGTCCGATCTCATACACACACACTGATCTCCATATAAGGAAGTTCGTACCTTCTCATTGCACATGCTAACATGTAGCTCACCTCCTCCGTCATCCTCTTCTTCTTTTCATCCATGGCCTTGCTCAGCAGAGACAGTCTCTTTTCCAATGTTGCTTTCTTCCCCTGCACATCACTCAGATCAGACAGCATCACCGCATTCTGTGCTTGAATCTCACTGATTTCTGCGGTGAGTTCTTGGAGTGTGGAACTCTGTTGGGAGTTTTTACTGTCCAGTGCCTTGCAATGGCTCTGCAGTTCAGAGTGCTGTTCCTTGGTGTGCTGCAGCTCGAGTCTCAGCTCAGTCAGTGTCTGCTGGGCCCTGTCAGACTAGGCATTCAGAGAGAGAGCTAACTTGCAGTTATATAGAAGCATGATTCACGGTTCTATGAAGCACGTAGAACTCAAACCAATGCATGAAAACTATATCTATAACAGATTATATGTAGGACATTCCAATGTGGTGGGCCATTAGCAGAATGCAGTCGGGAAGGCAGGCAGGCACTATCTCTGACCACTGTACACATAGTATCTTCCAACCAACCCAATCCATGCATGCAGTTCTGTGAGGCCAAATGGCTATCTAAAAGGCAAGTTGGTTGTCCACATTTGCTGATCAGCGTTTATGATTGCAGGTTTGATTACATACAGGTTTGATCACATACATCATACAAAATAACAACAATTTATCATTTGGAATGCTTTTTGCAATTCTATTACCCCAATCATATAAATACACAATCCTGAACACCCACCTACAACCCCCACCCACCTCTTCCTGGTGTCCTTCCCTTAGTTGCTGCAGCTGCGCTGCCTGTCTACCACACTGTTCCTTCTCCTCCCGCAGCTTAGCCTTAGTAGCTGACAGTTCCAGTCCCAGGGTCGAGTACCTCTCTTGCTCACAACTCAGTGAAGACTGCAGCCTGTGCACCTGCAGTTGGACTGCCCTCACTTCCTTCTCCCTCTCCTCCACTTCATGTTGTGCCTATAGTGTAAATACACAGCTAGGTGCATTTAGCACTTTGACCGGTGTCCTGAGTTTGAATTATAGCCTTACACATCCCAGCATCACTGTAACTTCAACATGAACTTGTAAACTGCATCTCTAATCAGTTTATCAGAGTTGGTGTGTTTACCAGTAGAGCATGTACTTGCGTCTTGCTCTACATGTACAATACATAGCAACCCTTGCTGAAAGTGTCCGCTTAGACTCCCAATAATACAAGCTCACCTCTGCTGTCTTTTTCTTCTCAGCTTCTAGCCTCATACTGAGGCTGCTGTCAGCCTCGCTCTGAGAGGAGGACAAGCTTTTGTAGTCCTTTCTCAATTCTGACAGTTCCCTTCTGCTCTGTTCGAGTTCCCCCTTATACGAAGCCAGTTCTCTATTAGCTGTACCCAATTTCTTTTGCAGTGACGATTCAGATGTTTGAGCCTGTGATTTCTGAGACATGAAGTCCTCTCGCAGCTTGTCAAGCTGGGACTGCAGAGTTGATGACTGCTTGTGAGCATCTCTTAGCTCAGTTTTAAGCGATCGGGTTTCCTTGTGCAGTGCTTGCACCTCTTCTTTCTCAAGGTTAGTGTTCAGTGATTCTAAGGTGGTTGTCAGCTCACGTGTTTGCTGCTTCTCTGCTTCAAGGCTCTTAGAGGTGGCTTCCAGCTCATGCAGAGTGTCAGTGAGAGAAGCTTGGAGTTTACCAGCTAACTCCTGAGAGTGGCTCAGCTCAGCTGCTGTGGTGGATGACAATCTCATCTCTAGTTCAGTGATGTGGGAGCTGCCTTGGAAAAGTTCATTCTGACAGCCCTCGTAGTCACTCTGCAGGGCTAGTAGCTGCACAATTAGAACAAATGAAACAATGGAGAGTTTCCTAACCATTTAACAAGCATGCTGTGTTGCATGCACACCTGCACTAAAGCCCTGTTATATGCACCCCAGTTAACATGGCTTGTACATGCAGTGTTCCAATGGTGCACCTCAGTCTCCAACAAAGTGATGTTCTCCTGCGCAGCCAACAGATCTTTCCTCACAGAGCTGACTTCCACCTGCAGGTCATCCCGCCGGCCACACACACGCTGCAGCTCCTCCCCTCTCTCACGGAGATCCTCACTCAGACTTTCAACCTTTGACTATGTGCATAAAGTAGACAGCTAAGTGGATATGTAATCATGCCATTAAAGTAACTGATCTACATTCGTTAGTCATTTCTAACTGTTTTTTCCGCCCTTTACATTCAGACCCGGCTAACTAAGTCTCAAACACTACTGCACAGACAAGATTAAACAAATTTGGTACTTGTCACAACAGCACCACCCACCTACCTGAAAGCTGGCAGAATTGGCCTTCTCCCGGCTAAGTTGGGACTCCGTTGTTGTCAGCTGCATGGTTGTGGAATCCAACTGCTCCTGAAGGGTATCTCGGTGGGAGATCACATGATCTAGTTGCTGACGCTGGACACCCACTTCTCCCTCCAGTTTACCAACCTGGGGAAGAAAAGTCACTCCTAGCTTAATACAGTCGCTCTAAAAATTCATCGACTACAATGATCATAATAGCTACAAGCATATCAGTAAGTTGGTCTAGCATAAGTTGGGAAGTATGTACAATCCTTGATCCTGTAGCCTAACTGAGCAGGGTGGACTGTTGATGTTTACAGCCTTGTGTTTCACGCTGAGAAGTACGTAGATCACTATGCAGATCATGGCATTGATTATTCAAGCATGCAGTCACATGCACTAAGTAACCACCAGCCTGCTTCTGACCTTGGCCTTGAGCTGCGATATCTCCTGCCTTGCCTGGTGCACATGGGCCCCAGCTGACCCCAGTTTCTCCTTGATCTGTTCACCAGATTGCAATGCTGCTGCTAGCTCCTGGTGCTGGGAGGCAACCTGGGTCTTCAGGGACTCTACCTGAGCCCGGAGTAAACTGTTCTGATGCTGCTCCAGGGACAGGTTATCTCGAGCCTGGGAGGTCTCCCGCTGGCTGCTGGCCATATCAACTGGAGAGGAGTAGCAGCAAGTCAATTTGCAATGAGAGAAGTGTACTGCCACATCCAATTGGGTATAAGCGTTCCATCAACAGTTGGTGTATACGGCACAGGATGAATCCAAAGTAGCTATTTACAGTATTTACTTTAGCTGTAACAGTAATATAAATGTTTTCTGTGCATGGATGCTCTCCCTTATGATGTACCCACCATCCTGCTGTGTGATCTGTGTGGTTTTCTCGCTGAGTTCTGCTCTCAGCTCGGTCAGTTTCTTCCTCAGTTCAGTGTTCTCCTGGGCCACAACTTCCTCTCGCTGTTTCAGGGAGGTACTCTGCTCCACCTCCAACTGCCAAGACTCATGCTTCTTGAGTTTTCTGGATGAAGACCACCAACATCAGCATCACTGGTACTACGGCACCCTTATGTACATTTTTGTACATGCATACACAGATCCTAGCTCCACATCACTGTACAGTGTCAGTGCCATAGCCTCGCCTTCTACACTTCCAGTTGTTGATCTCTTGCAGTATGCAAAAACGATCAAAAGCTGGAGGTGTAGGAGGCCTGGGAACGAGGCTACCAGTGCCATCTTGTATTCCATTGTCAGCTCAGTATGATTCTATTACTACCTATGGTTCTGTATAGGCTGCACAGGACCAGCAAAGATTTTGATGGTTGCATGTGCTCTACAGGTGCTACACAAATACACCACATGCAGGTCTCCCTACTTTCTGAGACCCTCCTGCGTGGCTTCCGCTTCTTCATATTTCCTGGAGAAGTCTTGTTGAGCATCCCTCAACTTCTTTTCCAATAGGAACTTCTCCTCCTGCCATTCCTGAGGAAGGTCAATCACATTTTGCTACTGAGGTCTTAATAAAGGGGAACCACTATAGCAGTTAGCCACAAGCTGAGGGAACGTCAAACTTTGGGATGAAAGCTAAGGATGTCAGCTATCCATTTTGAGGTACGCACCAGCTATTCAAAGTTTTATCTTGCTAATGAGGAAACTCATGCAGGGTAAGCTTGATACTGCAACAGCAAAAATTGCTGAGTCATAATAAAGCTGTAGATTTCAACAATGGAATCATGTGATCACAGTACCACTGTAAATTTATTGTTATGTATCTCTTTAACTGCCGTATTCATTGAGGTGCCATTGCACTCCAACCACCACCGGAAAAGATACATACTTTAAAGTAGTGCCTTTCAGTAGTACGAACATCTACAAAGTGTGCCTACCTGCAGTGCCTTGGAGTGGTCTCCTCCAACATCCTTCTCCGACTCGGACATCTTCTGGAGTTGCCCCTTCATGTGTTCCTTCTCCATCCAGAGGTGGCGGATCACCTCATCTGTTGTGGTTTGTGTGGGTCCATAGCCCTCTTGCTCAAGGGCCTCTAGGATCGGCAGCATCTCCACAGCATGCTAGGAGTAGGTATGTTCCAACTGTTCAGTATCCACTCTAGCATCAACAATGAGGGCCCTTGATCTCAAATTTCGATTCTACATACGTACCTTTCTGACATCAGCACGATAAGCTGTCCACCTCCCTCCAAAGTAAGCCTTTCCCCTTTGGGAGGGAGGGGAGAGAGAGCGTGAGGTGGATGAGCTAAGGGACCCATCACTTCTGGTGCGCCTCCTCCCCCTAGTTGGCTCCAACACAGCAGACTTCTGTGCTATTTCTCCCCTCACTCTCTCTCTTTCCCCAGAAAACTTTCTTTCACGTGACCCCATCCTCTTCGGTGGGTGCTTCTGCTCCATGAGTGATGCCTTGTGTTCTGCTGGAGATTGCATCGCCCTGTCAGATCTCTTCCCCCACTGCAACTTCCGGATCCTCTGCTCTTGGACCTCAATAGCGGCTGTGGCATCATTCAACTCCTGCTTCAGCTTGCGCATGGCATTAGAATGTGTCGCCTGAGGTAAAGCAATACCCACATTATGTTAACCCTTCCAAACCAAAAGTAGATGAAGGTATACAGTATACACATGAATATAAAGCTAATAGCCAGCAGCTACATTTTGTACATACCTGCTGTTTGATGCTCTCAGATGACACTGCACTATATATTGGAAACTCCATTCTCACACACACACACACACACACACACACACACACACACACACACACACACACACACACACACACACACACACACACACACACACACACACACACACACACAAACACACACCCTAACCCCTTCCTCCCTTGCATGTCTTGCATCTTCCTCCCTCCTCCTCTCCACCATCTGTAACTGGCGGACCCTCTCCTCTAACTCCCTCCTCTCCTCCACCAGGGCCTCCTGAGAATGCTCACTCTCCTGGTACAACTCCTGCAGTACTGATAGCTCAGTCTGGAAGGACACAGCAGTGAGGGTGGTAATATCAGTGGCATAATGCACGCATACACTTACACTAATACCTGGGGTATACGTATCTCTATATCCAAACATGAAGTTCTGTACCTTGAGTGCTTGTATCTCCCTCTGGTAGCTGCCCTCATTCCTACTTGTACTGGCCTCACTGGCAGTCCTCACGGCCTCTTGTGCCTCTGAGAGGTTATCTTCCAGACCATCCACCTGGGGGAGGGCGTGGGCATATGTGGGAGGTGGAAGGAGGGGGGAGGGTGGGGATGGGGGGGGGGGGGGGGGGGGGGGGGGGGGGGGGGGGGAGGGTTAGACAGCTGATATTATGGTCACCCCCTCCTTCCAGATATTGATGGATTCATGCCGTTACATGGTCACATGGACAATGCTGATCTGGTAGTAGTGCATATACAATGACAGAAAATTATGAACAGTCCATGACGTCAAACAAAAAGTGAGCTCCAGTGGTAAACATAGGCCAGCTCATTAATGAGTGATTCATATTGCTATAATCACAGTCAGCAGAAGACAAATAATAAACCAATGGATTATCCACATGTACAACCCACCAGACTTCTACCACCTTAAAAAAGAAAACGGACCTTGCCATATACTGCAAGCTAGATGAGCCTGGGAATGAGATCTCAGATCCGTCTATTTGTAGCAACAGTGTCAACACACACACACACACACACACTAACACACTTTGGCATTGGCATCTTCTTTCATCCTGGTGAGTTCTCTGATCTGGTTGAGCAGCCTCTCCCTCTCTGCCTCCAGTTGCCTCCTCATCTTCTGCTGCATCTCTGCTAGCTCTACTACATGGGTCTGACGCAGTTCCCGTTCCATCTCCTGCTTCTGGAACAAGTGATCTTCCAGTTCAGAGACCTTGGCTGTGGAATAGAAATCACATGTACAGTTACACATACACATAACTGTTGATCTAGGACCAAATGACCGGATCTTTGGTTAGTTGTAAGGAGAAAAATGCTAGGCAAAACTTTAGCACAGAAAATTTAAGCTAACTTTAACACAATAGCTGTGACTGTATGCAGACTCATCAATGGTACACCTGTACCAGACACCCACCTTCAGCCTTTGCTGCCTTCTCCCTGCTCCTCCTGTTCTGTGCCCGCAGGGATGCAATGGTGGCCTGGCTCTGCCGCAGCTGGCTCTCAACTGCATCTTTCTCCACCTGGAGCATTGGAAAGAGATCACGGTGCATGTCGACAATCGTTGCTCTAATGTTCTGGAATGAGGCTACGTAGGCCTTAGCAAAATGCAAACTGAGCAGCATCTGAATGAAAAGTGTCTGCTGGCATGGCCACATGCATATTCACTGTTGCCTACAAGGCAAGATAGAAGCAGCCACTGCCATCTATACAGGATCAACTAGACAGAGAGTTAGACAAATCTCTTCATGGGCAACTGATCCGAAGCTGTATATCTATGGGACTCAACTTACATACATGCTCTGCGGCAGGTAGGGCCACGTACAGTATAGTGGACTACAGTCCTTACCTGCAGCAAGTTCATCTGAGAGTTCAGTAGTTGTGGTGAGATGGTGGAGAGCTGGGGCAGGTTGGCGAGATGATGAGTGGCCGAGGAAGTGGACCTACATGTTGGGTGAGGGACACTAACAACAACTACATAAAATATAATAGGGACGATGTACAAGTGATCATGAGGGACAGGCAGGTTTTTCCTTCATGAACATCTCATAAATCAAGTATCCATTCACACAAATTCTACAGGTTAATAAGACACTACATCAGTATTGTACTTCTGTTTGGTTAGTAGCCGTGTGATCCATGGCACTAAATGAACATACCGTATAGCGGGAAAATTTGGCGGGGGTTTTAATTTGGCGATTTGGCGGTGCAGGAAAAAATCGCCAAATTAAATTCCGCCAATATTAAACCCCACCACAGCCGGCCACTCGGGTATGCGCATCCGTACCGTACGTACAGTATACTATGGCGCTGTACCAGTGAAAAGACAGCTGTATACTCCCAAGAGAACGCGACATCGGGGATTCCTCTCTCTCCGGGAAGGAACTACAAGCCGCTAACGAGAGCGTGAGGGACGTGGCCAACGATTGCGCTCGAGCACATCACCGCCACAGCGCAATCCAGTCGCCGCTCTCGGACGGTGGGGCTCCAAACTGTATGGAAAACGTGATAGCCTCTGACACATCTCTCTACTTCGAAGGTCTCCATCGCTAGCTGGTAACTATTAAACTGGTCGCACTCGATCGATACATGTACTGTTATTATGTGTACTGTATGTACTGAGCGCCTCGCAGTGAGGCTTACGTCATTTCCGTTACGTCATTTGTGCCGAAGATCGCCAAATTAAAAATTCGCCAAATTTAAAAATACGGCGTTTTGCCTGAAATCGCCAAATTTAATGCCCGCCAAATTTTCCCGCTATACGGTACGTATAAACCCACCTTCTTCCCTTGGTGGCTGTAGCTCCCTCACCCAGATGGGGCAGGGAGACACTGAGCAAAATGGACTGTTGTTGGTTCAAGCTGTGGACAGCTGGATGGGCAAAGGCACTCTTGCTGGAACCAAGGGTGACGGGGAGAGACCTTCGAGATGCTAGACTGGTTTCAGAACCTGTGACTTCAAGGGACTCAGTGCTTGAAATGGGGCCAAGTGCACCAGCATGATCGGTTTGCTTCTCCGGAGAAGACATTACCGAGGATAGGCACTCAGGATGAACACCTTGAACGGATGCTTCTCTTGTCGGAGATGGTCCCGCAGAAGTCACAGCAGTATCCTCCTTGGATTCTTTGTCCAGTTTCAGGAGTTCAGGAGGTGCATAGTTCATTTCATTTCCCCTCTCGCTCTTATT
Organism: Axinella damicornis; assembly: GCA_963931865.1. NCBI lineage: Eukaryota > Metazoa > Porifera > Demospongiae > Axinellida > Axinellidae > Axinella > Axinella damicornis. The sequence continues at coordinate 5,172,182 of OZ007505.1, read as the reverse complement.
CCGGTGGAGTTGCACTGATCGTACACCTTGGTGGACAGGTGAGATGAACTTCACTGATCGAGTTGCCAAACTGCTAGTTTCTGGAGTTCTAGGGTCAGTGCCTCCAAACTTGGTCACTCTAGCTTGTGGCCTAGAAGCAGGAAGATCTCTACTGGCACTGCTAACATCTGTGGCAGGGTATTCAGCAGTTTTCAATGAAACGCTATGTACAAGGTGTACGTGACTGGAAGCACTAGTATGCTTTGTCATTACAGGAATGTGGGAGGGAGAGATCGTTGGTTGGTCTTCAGTAGTGTGTTCAGACACGGCAGGTGCAATGTCCACAGGACGTGTGTATCTTGCACTCGATTTTGCAGCAGCACTGACTCCATGGACTGGTGAAAAGGTGGGTATCCCGGAAGAGGATTCGGAACTGTTGGGTGCCCTCTTTAATGTTCCCGGTTTTGGAATGTGACGTGAGGAGTGGGAATGCCTTGAAATGGGGACTGCAAGAGAGAGAAAACATGTACTTAAGGTCATGGGTAATGGGAAGGCAAGGAACAAGACTAAGTACATGGACTGGCCATAATGGAATGTGTCCATGTGGTAGACCACACACTCAACCAAATAGGTAAAATTGTGGGGAAAATAATGTTGCAGTGCATGCTTCCTTCCTTCCTAGATAGCTATATCTACCGCTCTCCCTAAAAATGTCTCGGCAAGGAAGAACTGTCGGAAAGGTGCTGTACCCATCTATAAGTGAGGCCATTTGGTCTTCTGAGGTCTCTCAGAAGGATAACATTACAGTATGCATAGCCTCCTTCCTACCAGTGTGTATCACTACATCGATCAGACTTTGCTCCTAGGTTGCCATGCTAAGCTGGCAACCATACCTGGGATGTGGCTAGGGCTTCCACTCCTTGTCTTCTCACTGCTGTCCAGAAGGGAATAGGAGCGAGTAGATCCAATGTGCTTCTCGCTGGTTCCATGGGGGGATGAGGAGCGAGTAGATCCAATGTGCTTCTCACTGGTTCCATGGGGGGAGTAGGAGCGAGTAGATCCAATGTGCTTCTTGCTGGTGTTAGCACGGGGGTAGGATTGAGATGACCCAATGTGGTATGCAGAGGGGGGCGTCTTTGGTGGACTACTTACTCTGGAGAGTTCTTCATCACTGGAACTGCAAGGGACAGCATAAGATTCCAGTAATAGATCAAATAGAGTACGTGTACGCATGTACATGGGACAACAGACTGCAGGGCAGCTTGCAGTCTCCAAGCGCCAGGGGAAACAGAGTGTGTGGCTGTGTGGATGCGTAGCTATGTGGATGTGTGGATGTGTGGATATGTGGATGTGTGGATGTGTGGATGTGTGGCTGTACTATGAATGCAATAGCAGCGCAGCAATGTTAAGGGTGTAGTCAAGGATACTACTGTGCAGGCTCAAAAGTGTGATTATTAGATTTGAGCACAACCTCTCATCCAATAGTAGGCTTTCAATGTCTGGTCTGAGACAATGCTTATTGTACCCATCACAACTATCAGTTTCACAGATAAACTTATATCTTCCAGCAGACTCATCAACAATATATGATGCAACTAGGAGGTCCAATGTTTGGATACGGTCCCTCCCTGATATGAAGCAGGGTTAAGTGAATTAGTCTCATGCTTTGGACGATTGAGCAGATGATGGCCTCCAAGTACAATCGGCTGCTTCTGATGCCTCATTTAACACATTAAGAGTGCATAAGTAGGTAGGCGACCTATACTTATGCACTCTTGAACACATGCAATCACCTTCCCCCGTAGGCTCTCTTGGAGTGCAGCGGTGAGGGTATTCTCGTGGGACTGTGGGTCTTCTGATCAGCCATGAATCAAATGCTGCAAGCAATACAAAAAGGTACTATTTGCTGGCCCAAATAGCAGAGGTATGTAGCTAGTTACTATGTATCTGCCCTTTAACCTCCAAGTGGGCGACAAGTGCAACGTTTTGCCTTTCAGGCTATGCAAGGTAAATACAGCAATAGGTCTAACAACCTTCGAACACTGTATTGTAGTCATCACATACAAGGTATTCCTTTTTTTCAGACTGCGGAATGAGCTACCTGTCAAGAGGACCTGCATGCTGCAATGGAGAGATGCAATCAAAACCGAGCTAGAGTTCTACATAATATTATTGTCAACATACCTGTAACCATGCATCGACAATGTTTACGCGCAATTCTGATGCCACGCCCACTCCATGATCCAAGCTTCTAATTATACAAAATACAAAGTAATTTCTCAAACTTTTGCTGCTCGGTGGTCATGCCTCCTCGATCCTGTTTGCAAATCTGACTGGAAGTCATCGCCGTAGTGATAGGGTTGTACTACGGTGTTGAATTCGTTGCTGAATTCGTTAGCTACCGCCCATACCAGGTTCGTCATTCAGTATTGCGTCCATGCATGCATGGGTTGCAGTAAGATTATCATAATGTCATCCTGTCACTGAGGAATGATCACCCCTAAAACACAACTGCATTTAATCATAGATAATAGAGTTCTAGATTTAATCTTGTCGGTCAAGGGCGACTTCCTCTTATGCAAGAGCAGTCAGTTCTGTACACAACTGTGGTCGTGGTTGACTCAAAAGTTATTAAACTTCCACCAAGGACTTTTAGTGCTCAGCTGCTGCTCATCGATGGGAGGAATACAACTTTTACTATAGCCCAATGAAACAGTCAAAGGAGTTAGTCTGAGTACCAGACCCTTTGTGCCGTGAGGAAGGGTGTGGCCACGTCCCCACGGAAATTGCATACATGTATGTGTGGAGTGTGGTTTGGTAGTTAGCGATCAGTGGCAACACCACAACCACTATGATTGGGGTAAAAAAGAACAGCACGGTGATTCTATCTGTAGTGACTCTGAAGCCTGGGGAGAAACCATTTTCCATAACGTTTGATCTTCCTAAACTCTCAAAGAGTACTGTGTATGGAATGCAGTAAAGTGTGTCCCCAGGCTAGTGTTCACATAACTTTGCTGATGCAATTCATGCCTTTACAGTGAGAAAGGGTTTGGTCACATCATAACAAGTGCCAAAATACCTGGTGTGTCTCTGGTCACTGCCATTATGATCGAGTAGCTTATCTTGTTTGGCAGTCATCCCAGCAAGCAATTACCTAACCACAGCGGTTACATTCCATGGCAAAAGTTGTATGTCTGGGTGTGACCAGACACTTCTTCTCAATCAAGGAGGTGTGGCTTGTTTGGTAGGATTCTTTTCCACAAGGAAACCACCATAACAATCTTTCACTGGCAACCTCAGAAATTACCAACCTCAGGGAATGGAAACATCCTGGGGGGATCCCCTACTGATTTGTCCGCATTAGGTCTCCCCCAGCTTGACACTTGTATGAAACCCTGACAGTGACAGGATTGTATACTTCAGAATCTCAATATTATGTCTTAATTCAGAGTGTTGCGGGTCTCCTGTTGTCTGTTGTGATTGCAAGGTGACACACCATGGACGCTGGTGACCCACCCGCACCTGACATGGAGCATGGAAAGTCAGAGGAGGTCCCTGATGCCCACTCACCACAACTGGTATGCACTGTATTATGGGTATGCATAGCCTCGTTCCCAGGCCCTTGATAATTGAGCGCCTGGAACGAGGCTAGGGTATTATGGGTGATTGGACTATGCTCAATGATTCTGATATGCTAAGGATTGAGTGGGAGAGGGGGGAGAGAGGGGGGAGGGAGAGGGAGAGGTGGAGGGGGGATGAGGAGTGGAGGGCAACTTGGTTAGGGACAAGGCTAGGCTTGATGACTAGAGATTGTCACTAGATGGTGTAAAGTACAGCTTGGTGCCCATAATTATAGCTAACTTCGCTCCTACCGTACGTAGGGTAGACATTACCATAGCCTCGTACCCAGGCTGCGGTCGGGGCCTGGGTACGAGGCTAACATTACCACTGCTCTTCTCTAGCCATTTTTGCCATACCACAAGTGATCAAGAACTGGTGGCAGGGAAAGAGAAGCCTTGCTGCCAGGCCTCCGCCCAGCTTATGTTGCTCACAATGCAGCAGAAGGGGAGAGCAAAGGGACGGCTTCTCAGCCGAGCACCCCCATCAGAGTAGCCTCTTCCCTAGTCTTGGTACAAGACCCTCATGTGAGGTCTGGTACCGAGACTACCTCTTCCCCTTTCAAACTCAAGGATCCAGTTGAAAAGATCAGTCAGGCTTGAGTTTCCTTTCCTAAAAGGGAAAAGACACTACTCTGACTTTATTGGATTTAGATCCTCTGAAGCCAATAACATGTAATTACTGTAAGGCTTCTGATATATATGTCTGCAGTATTGTAGCCTCATTCCCTAGTCTCGGTACCAGACTCCCATTGGGTTGGGAGTCTGGTTCCGAGACTACCTCATTGCCATACAACACTGGTTCTTCAATTCTCATTTCCTAGACGGATGTTACTCTGGAGAACCAGCAAGAAGCACCTGGAGGAGCAGACACACCAGACCCTCCTCCAGCCACATCCAAACAAGCCACTCAGAGCACAGATAGTGGAAATTCCACCGAGACCAATCTAGTGAGAGACTCGCAGCCAGAAACGGCATTGCCACCATCATCCACAGTAACAGATACCAACCTACATGCACGTGAAGATACCACCCAAACCAGCGGTAATGCTGAAGACCAAGACTCCAATCGCAGTATAGAGATTGAAGTAGATAGTCAAGTCACACGGCCTACACATTCTCCTTCTCAAGGTTCAGGAATCAACGCCACAGGTTCAGAGAGTCTGACTCGACCCACAGATCTGTTACCTTCAGAGAGTCAACTGGCGGATTCACAGCGGTTTGAGAATCAACCCACAGATCCTCAGCAGCCAGGGAATCAACCTGCAAATCTTCAGCAGTCAAAGAATCAACCCGCAGATCAGCAGTCAGAGAATCAACCTGCAGATCAGCAGTCAGAGAATCAACCTGCAGATCAGCAGTCAGAGAATCAACCTGCAAATCTTCAGCAGTCAAAGAATCAACCCGCAGATCAGCAGTCAGAGAATCAACCCGTAGATCAGCAGTCACAGAAACAACCCACAGATCAGCAGTCAGTCAATCAACCCGCAGATCCTCAGCAGCCAGGGAATCAACCCACAGATCCTCAGCTGTCAGAGAGTCCACCAACGGATCCTAAGCAGCCCACAGACCCTCAGCTGTCAGAACATGAACCTACGCATTCTGAAATCACAGAAGCCTCTGAAAGTAGTCATAAAGATGGTGAGACTGAGAACCGAAGGAAACCACAAACAGAGGAAGTTGGAAACCTCTTGGGCAATAGAGAGCGAAAAGCATCCGAGGATGGCAGTGAGGTGAAAGACTCTGACAATGTCTACAGTACAGTGGTGTCCCCACAGCAGCTGCATAAGACTGTATCTCCCATGAACTCCCTCAGCTGGGAGGAGGAGGTGACCGTACTGAAAGAAGCTGAAGTAGCAGAACGGAACGCAGCTGAGAAGAAGAAAGGTCTGAAATCAGCTCTCCTTAAGTCCGCTGGGATATCCTTGCAGCGTGGGTCAGAAGGCGGCAGCCAGGAGGATACAAAAACTCTGCAACAAAACAGCAATGGTGGCGTTTGCGCAGAGGGGGGTTCTGTGTCTTCGGAGCACCCTCCGTCTCCAGTAGATGCACAGCTACCAAGCCCCACCACCAGGTACGATTCACCCAATCTTGACGATCGCAATCTGGAAGAGTTTAGCGAGATTCTGTTGGACTCAGATTTTAGTCCCTCGGACAGCGAGCTTCAGGTGGAGCAACTGCAACAGAATTCGAAGCAGAGGGCAGGGAAGAGGGTTCGCTTTGCAGATGAAGTCGAACCCCAGAGAAATGAGGGTGCGACTGCTGCAGGTGGGTGGGTGTGGTATGCCATGTGTGCTGATCTCATTCCCAGACCAGACCAATGTTACAATAATTTATGCATCCTATCTTATTCTGCTTCAAGCCAGTCACTGTTTGGGTAACATAGTTTAATAATTACAAGTAGCTTCACTCGCTCAGCTACTTGGCCCTCCTTCGCCTATGTGAGTAATCGGGCGCCGGACAGCTATCTACGCAGAGCTGCTGCTCCCCGATTGCGTCCCCTTCAGTGCCGCTTGTGTCCGCTTCAGCTGCTGCTCCCCGATTGCTTCCACTTCACCTGCTGCTCCCTGATTGCTTCAACTGCTGTTCCCGATTGCGCCCACTTCAACTGCTGCTCCCCGATTGCGTCCGCTTTGACTGCTGCTCCCCCATTGTAGCCCCAGCTGTTCCACCCTAAGCTGAATGTTCTCCAACATTCTTCACAGAGTTCAAGGTTCAGTAAATTGAAGTACGAAGGTCGCCCCCACAAACATCCCACATCTGTCACACACACACACACACACGTTAAAATCAGATTGAGCAAGAATGTTTAGGACGTTTGTTGCTTCCAGTACCGTATCCATGCTGGGACAATACTGGTCTGGGACTGAGACTACGAGTGTGTATAATCAGCTGCATCATTAGCTGATGGCACTGTGTCAAGCAGACTTCCTCCATGTAGCAAGGTATCTGATGTAGAAAGGACAGCCTCCTTATGACAGCCTCCTTAACGCAGCCCCCCTTAGGACAGCTCCTTCGGACAGTCACTCTCCGTAGGACACTCTCCTTAGGACAGCCTACTTAGCTCAGCCTCCTTGAGGCAGCCTCCAACCTCCTTAGGGCATCATATATCAGGAGACCTTTGGGTCATGTGGGGCTCTCTCACTGTGATCTCAAAGTCAGTAGATGAAGGGGTCCACGACTCTCAGCTTATGTGTGTGCAGCTATTCTTGTGTACATGTTACACTTTGTAAACTTTCTCTTCACACACTCAGACACACCAACAGCCACCCATCGTACAAAAAGCCCTCCCCCTCTGACTGGTCTGATCAAAGGAGGAGATGAGGTGTCCAAGCATCCAGGAGTACCCGTCAGTCCCTCATCCCCTGGGAAACAGGAGCAGGCGGTAGGCATTAATTGGACTTGAGTTCATCATGTATTCAAGTTAGTTGTAACGATGCAGGTCTACTGACCACAGATTCAAACAAGCATCAATGTGCTACAAACGCTGGCTCTCATCTGCACGTGCTATATAACTCAACCATGGCTGTATGGTATTGTCCTGACACAGTATCAACTAGGCTTTGCACTAGGACTATACAGTTAGTGTGACTTTGGATACCATCATCATGGCTCATTTATAGTTGCTGTGAGAATACACTTATGGCTGTAACTGAAGTACTTCCACAGTCTCATGATTGTATGCATGGCACATTTTATGTGGTAGCAATTGCTGGCGTGCAGCGTCCCCCAAATCCTGTTATATTTCTCTACCAGCTGGCCTCCCCATCCCACACACTGGACGAGCTCATCAGTGGTGTGGAGTATTCTGCAGAGGTAGGTCACTGAAGTATTTCCGCATTCTTGTACGTATGAAAGAGTGCCCATGTTTGTGGCTAGCATCTGCCATTCTCCACAACAGCTGTGGCTATAGTATCGGCCACAGATCCAATCCAAGCCCAGCGCGGACCGCGTCCATTATCACGTGCGTGATACTGGAAGTGGTCCTTGTTTGGGTCTGGGGCCGAGACTACTGTGGCTACTCCGCTACGTAAATCGAGAGATGCCAGAGTAGTCTCTGAAGCACAGTCGCTACACTTGGGCGGTTTTTGAATAGTCTGTAGATATGCACCTGACAACAATGAAAAAGCTGGTTTCTACTGTAGCCCTCAGGCTGACAGTCAACGGCAAAATGAGAGGCTAGACGACAACTACGTCATTTGTGTTTTCCACTGTTTCAGCACCGTCAAACCAGCACATACTCCAGACACCATCTCACGAGACTGGTGGGCACTCATTAGAGTAAACTTTGACCTACATAACAAACTGAGCCAAAAGTGGAGGGTGGCCGCTCTTTTGCAACACTTTGAATGGGTCTTATACCTGTGCTTGGCTGGTACACCATTCCGTTTATCCAAACATAAAGCAATCTTAGGACCAGCTAAGTTGCTGGTGCTTTGTATGAGCCCAGCAGTAAACCAAAATGATTTCGACTGCTGTCCTCTTTCAGTTGGCATGTATGTAGTGTAATATGTAAAGTGAAGAGTGACTGATACTACTGGCCATTCCTGGATGAACGCAAGTTGTTGGACATACCATCATCTTATCCCCATATGTGTGTCATGTGATATATGTGTATCCAGTACCTGGGCTCCACGCCCATCTTCCTGGCTATGAGTGGAGGAGCCAAGATGGCACGTACATTCCAGGCACAGCAGGCCGTCAAACTCATCAAGGTTATAATGAAACGTAGAACTGGCTAGTCTTGTAGATTGATTATGTGTGTGCAGTTTCTTATCGTGTATATGCAGCCTTGAGTTCAGTCCCAGACTGCACTGCGTTTGTCTGATGTGTGTGGCAGTACACACGGCAAAGTTGGGAAGACCTAGCCTCATTCCCAGGCTCCCCCTGCATGGCAATGTCGCTATGCAGGGGGAGCCTGGGAACGAGGCTAGGGAAGACGTATGTATGTAGGTGTAGTACAAAAGATCATTGGAATCATGTTGTGTGGATACTAGGTTGGGGTAGGTCATGGGTGAGAGGGGAGGGTGGCCTGAGAGGGGAGGGTCATGGGTGAGAGGGGTGGGTCATGGGTGAGAGGGGAGGGTGGCCTGAGAGGGGATGGGTAGGGAATTCAGGTGAAGTTGAGGGAAGAGGGTGGATTTGAGAGGAGAGTGTGTAGGTGAGGGAGGGTGAGAGGAGGACAGATATCCTTTGCAAGCCAATCTGGATCAAGGCTAGGTATCGTATTGATAGCTGTGTACAGGAATTGTGGCATGAAACAGGAGTTGAGAAACTTGAAGGTGTAGAGCTGTGTGACAACCAGCATAGAGGTCTTATATGTGATCTGTTGTCCCACTCCCAGGACCCTGATAATGAGAGCTCACCTCGGTTTTCAGTGAAACTCAAGATCTCCACCAGAAGCATCAAGATTGCTGACAGCCAGTCCGATGTAAGGAGGTTGGGGAGGAGGGAGGGCAAGCTAGACCTAGGCTCTGTGGTGGTGTATGTGCTGTGTGGTTATCCACTAGCCTCCATCCCTGCCCATTCCCATCCCCACACATCCTCCATACTGCAAGCGATGGAATGCCTTGGAATGAGGCTAGTTCTGGACTTACCTTACTGTACAGTTACCAACAGTGATTCATGTGATGAACTCTCACTCCCTACGCTGTTCACAGTCATTCATAATGCTCACCCAATCCCACCACACACCCCCTCCCCCACACACCCCCTCCCCCACACACCCCCTCCCCCACACACCCCCTCCCCCACACACACCCTCCCCCCACACACCCTCCCCCACACACATGCACACACACACATACACACATGCACACATGCACACACGCATGCACACGCACACATGCGTGCACACACCCACACACGCACACACAAATACACATACAACACGCACACACAAATACACATACAACACACACGCACACACACACACACACACAAATACATACACAAACACACACGCACACACAACACACACACATACACACAAATACACATACAACACACACACACACACACACACACACATACACACACACACATACACACACACGCACACACATACACGAATATACATATCAGGTGGACCTGATGGACCATCCACTACATACCATCACCTATGTTGCTGACATCAACAATGTTCTGGTCATCATGGCGCACAAGGTGCCCATTACCCCCACCCCTTCCCCCTCCTCCTCCTCAACGGACTCTAGTGAAAGAGGAGAGGGCCACATACCCAGGCTGACCTGCCACATACTGGAGGCTCCAGATGTAAGTGGCTAATGAATGGTCTTTGAATTATTAGTGCTGCACTTCATGGTCCCCTGTTCTCGCCTAACAGTCAGCTACATGTATCTCTGAAATCTGAGGGGAGTGATTGGACTAGCCTGGTACCCAGAGCTTCTCATCCCAGCGTTTGTCACTTGCAATACTGCAAGTGACAAACGTTAGGGCAGGTCTGGGTAATGCCAGCTGCACACACTGGGGTGAGAAGGCCGAGGTAATGCCAGCTGCACACACTGGGGTGAGAAGGCCTGGGTAATGCAAGCAATAAACGCTTGGTGAGAAGACCTGGGTACAAGGCTATCATCGGACCACCTGCACATTGGGTAGTACTCTGGGAATGAGACTGATCTGTGTGCTCTCCTGTAGGCACGATGTGTTGCCCTGGTGATCGGTCAGGCATTCAGCGCTGCCTACAAGGAGTTCCTGAAGGCCAATGGTATCACAGAGGAGGACTTGGAGGAGGCCGAGTATGCCCACATCCTCAATGCCCAGTCACGGCCACAGGTTGAGGTGGAGTCCTTCACCGACCGGGACAAGACTAAGAAGGTACTTCTGTCTCATAAGCTCCTGGTCTATTGCATCTATCTGTTTGTCCATTTGTTTGCCTCTTACTTGCGGGATTCTCTGGAGGGAACGGCACAATACCTGGACTCCGGACTAGACCCTAGACCTGGATAAGAGACACATATTTAGATCTGTACTGTAGGTGTGACACTATGTGGCTGGCTTTCTGCCACTTACATTTTGTATGTGTGTGGGACCCTGGACTCGATAATGGTGAACTCTTAAAGGTAGCTACAGCACTAATGCAGTGGCTGGCCACATCTTTACCTGGTGGCTATACTGTCCATTAGATACCTAGGGTAGGTACTTCCATACATGGTCCCCAGGCCAAATAAGGCTCTCCCCGTGCAGTCCAGAGTCCAGAGTCCAGGTTTTGTACTGTCCCTCTCCGGAGTGAGGTGGTTGCATTTGGAATCTCTCAACTGATCACTGCCATTGTACATTTTATGTCTGCACTTGCAGCTCACACTGGCCAAGCATAAGGGCGAGATGATGGGCATTATGGTAATGGAGTCAGGCTATGGGTCGGCCATTCCCACCTGCGTGATAGCACACATGAGCAAGACGGGAGCGGCTGCGAGGAGTGGGCTGCTGAACGTGGGGGACCACATCATCTCGGTGAATGGTGTGAGCCTGGTGGGAATGCCTCAGAAGGCTTGCATCGAGCAGATCAGGGTAAGTGAATGGGCTCACATAAGATGTGCTGTGGTCACGTGAACCATTGCTGTGCAGTGTTTCATTTTTCAAGGGGGAGGCATGAGTTGCCTTGCCTACAGTACGTAATAGTTCTTGGGTGTCTTTCAAAGGGGGGGGGGGGTGTTGGAAGTATAGCTGTCATGTGGTAATAAGTAAAATCCCTTTGAAATAAATGCTACTCCATTACATCACATCACAAGTTGGCTATCAGTGCACATAATAGTTCTTTTTGAGTAGGTGGCAAGGGAAGGGTGTTAGGAAAACATCAGAAAAGCACCCTATGGTAGGAAGGTTTGATACAGTGTGATGTCAAGTGTTAATGCACCCTATGGTAGGTAGGTTTGATACAGTGTGAGGTCAAGGGTTAATGCACCCTATGGTAGGAAGTTTGATGCAGTGTGATGTCAAGGGTTAATTCAATTGTGCTTGGCAACCTGGAGCTCAAATCAGCAGTTATGTAGTTGGGTACAACATTCTTATAAGGTACCAGATCCCCAAATCAAAAGGGATCCAGGAATGAGACTACAATGTTATCTGGAACGAGACTACAATGTTATCTGGAACAGCACAAGTATGCCCAGTTGATTGTCTTGCATGTACAATAGAAAATCGTACCGATCGTGAATTGAAGAAGAATTTTATACTCAAGTTTGACTCCGGTTACATATTCCCTCCAGAGGTGTCGCATCAGGAATGTGGTGAAGATGGTAGTGTGCTCATGTCCGGCAGTGGTGGACCTGAACATTGTGCGCCCAGACCTCAAGTACCAGCTGGGATTCAGTGTGCAGGACGGAGTGGTAAGTGCATGCAGCCTCTGGCCCTTCCCTCAACCTACACAAACTCTACTTGCCCCTCCATCCTGCTCCCCCTCCCCACCTCCTCTTTGGGAGAGAAACAACCATGGTTTGAGGCCAAATGTGACTGATTTTAGATAAGGATTTTTGTGCCTCATGAACTAAATGGCCGATCACACTTTTGCTCGATTTTCACAATAGATATGCTCATTGCAGCGAGGGTCCATAGCAGAGCACAGCGGTATTCGTGTGGGGCATCGGATAATAGAGATCAATGGCACAAGCACTGTTGGGCTAGGACATGATGACACTGTGTACTTGCTGTCGACGACCGTGGGAGATGTAAGTTATTGGGTGGTCCAGCACTACACATTTCACCTTTAGATAAAAATTAAACCCATTCCCACCTATACAGTACATGCAGTAGGTGCATACACTTCAAGCAATGAAACATTGATGTGGGATGGGTTAAAGATACCTAGGAGGAAATTAATATGGAGTAGTTTACTTGTACTTTGCCACTGTAGGAAGACATAATTTGGTTACTGATCACTTTTCTGCATGCAGAGTGTTAGACATAATCATGCAGTAGAGTACATGTGTAAAATCATTTTCTGATCAAGTGGGCACACTTGGGGCATAATTATTATTGCGTGATAAAATTTTGTTTCGTCTCTCCTTTTAGCTACATATCCGGACTATGCCATTGCTAATGTACAAGCTATTAACTGGTCAAGCTATACCAGAGTATCATTGAAAATCATTCAGCGATCCATGCAGTAATGTTTAGTCACCAGTTTTTATACAATCTATTGGATCTATAGATGTTCATAAGGCCTGTTCTGGCAATTTAGATATTAACGATTGATTGGTGAGTATAATGTTGTACATAGCGTATCGAAGATGGACTATGCATTAGCAACAGTCACAGGGTGGAGCTAGCCTCTTTCCCAGGCCGTAGGAGAGTGGCCTACATGGCAAACAAGTTCAAATTCTAAATTCTGCTGCCTGAAACTTGGCACAGTGTCATGACAGCTATAAAAAGTGATTGCATCATGCATTATACATGCAGTATTGGAGTTATATGCCCATTGTGTTGAAATTGTGTATTTGGCTACATGTAGTTGATTGTCGTAATGTATACGTAAATGTACGTAGATGTTTGTTCGAACAACTTCCGCTTGACTTCAATTGTAGAACCTGTAGCAAAGTTTCTTCCATTAGCAGGAAATTAGTACCATTCTCACCTGCTGGAAAATCATAAGTCACATGCACTACACTACATGCTTGAATGTAGTCTCGTTCCCAGACGCCACTCATGGGGTCTGGGAACAAGAATGACATATGATAAAATGCAATTGCCGTGCATGATGTTACATCTGTGTGCAGTTTAAACTCAGAACATGCAGGGTGGTCTGGTGCATGGGTGTCTCCTGTGTACGGGGATACTGAGTCACGGGTGGACATCCAAGGATTGTCCGGGATGCATATAATATGGTCTGGGAGGTGTATGGGGATGTACTCAGACACAGGCGGTGGTGTATGGTAGACATCCAAGGATTGTCTGGGATGGTGCGGGTATCTCCGGTATACACGAGCACTCCTTACACTCTTGGAGGTGTTTCTTGACCCACCACTGTATATTGACATGCTCTAGCTGCTAGGCCCACTGGTAGTCTTGGATAGGAATTTGAACACTGCACATGCATGACTTGAATTACATAAGTACAGTGGGCTGTTTCCCAAGCCATAGGAGAAATGGGCCTGCATGGTTCAGCTCACCCTTGGGCTGCAGCTCACTGGGGTCAGCTCTGCAGAGAATCCCTGAACCTTGACAAATTAAGTTTGGTCTTGTTTGCAGAGGCTGCAGTACTGCTTGACCTTTAGTAGGTGATGTTTTGAAAAAAGTAAGGCACAATTTAATTTCATTTTAGTACTCAGAAATAAACTATATTATGAAACTATATAGCCCTACTGGAGAGACAACAATATTCTTGTAGTCTTACGAGGGGCAACCATACTCCTGGTAGCCGCGTTGCAACCAGTTGCAACTCGCTGCCTGATCATGCATGCAAGCTAGGGCAGCTCATTCGAATTAACACACGTTACATGAGGACCAAGTCCCCTACATGCATGAAAATGTATGTAAGGTGCTTATGACAAATAATATATTATAGAATTAGACTATTACAGCTGTACAACAGCAAATCAGAGAAAATACAAGATTTATGCAGATAATATCAGAGAAAATACAAGATTTATGCAAATAGTGGAGATAATATCAGAGAAAATATGCAAATAGTGGAGATAATATCAGAGAAAATACAAGATTTATGCAAAATAGTGGAGATAATATCAGAGAAAATACAAGATTTATGCAAATAGTGGAGATAATATCAGAGAAAATACAAGATTTATGCAAATAGTGGAGATAATATCAGAGAAAATACAAGATTTATGCAAATAGTGGAGATAATATGCAGCGGACTTCCTACCAACAAACTTCATCCTTTCATTGACGTCAGGAGCGCATGAGCCGCCTTCGGCGGCTCATGTGCTCCTGTTGACGTCCAAACAACGGGCTACATAATAGCATAAAGGTTACAAACACGAACACTAGAATTATTATGAGACTGCAAATTTTTGTAGCTGCATAGATGCAAAAATCTTCCAATACTGTTACCCAACGATGCTGGGGCACCACAGACATCAGTGGTTCTGAACTACATGCAATTCCACGTCTCTGAAGGTACTCTGTTATCCTCTCCTCAGTCACATCGTTCTTCATTACGTACTTGACTTCCTTGTTTATTGGCTTACTAGGATCAGTGTGTGGGTCTGCCATTGGTGGTGGTACAGCATTGAGACTGTACTGATCCAACAACATGAGTTGTCCGGCATTCAAAATGTCCCAGAGAAGTAGAAACAAATTGTTATCTGAAGTGTCCATTCGACAGTAGGAAGACTTCATCAAAAGATGTGCAGACAAAGTTCGATTCCAATGTGGGCTTGCTTGGTGCACTAGGATTACTCTCCTTGCCTCAAAGCAATACATTTGTGATTCACCTGGGCTAGGATGCAGCGTAGCTGCAGTAAATAGAGCCTGAATGTACGAAAATGGTTCTATTTCTAACATATTTCTGTGATACTCTAGTATCTTCTGATTGATACTAATCCGGCTACTGTCGTTTGTACTACGCAATAGCATGGAGTACATAGTGTATTCCTGCTGTTTTGTGATCACTTCATCACTACCAAGGGATGAGCAAAATTGTTTGTAGCAGAGGAAGCGGTACCAGAAACTATTTGTGACACTGCTGTTAGGAGGTGGAGTGCGGACATTAACATAGTTGTGTGCAAAACAAGTGTCTCGCAATTTTTTCTGAGCCCGCTTTCTGTCTTCCACACTAATTACTTCCTCTGGAAGCTCTGTTTTCATCTCAAAGGCTGACATATCCGAGTGGAAACTACTCTCTGTAACATAAGGGTTATTATGTGCAGTGGCTAAATAGTCACCGAATCGATTCACTATAGTTTCACTATTAGTGTTGGTATTTTCCTGGTGTAGTGGGTCTTGGATGTTACCACCGTCATCTGGACCAGTACTAGTCGAGGCTTCATCATCATCGTTATCACCGTCGTCTTTGTCATGATGGGGATTTAAGTCAAGTATCAGTGACATTAACTTAACTATGTGCTGAACATTCACCTCATCATATACATCCTGCTCATGCAAAGAAGTGAAGGAGCTCTGCAGTTCTTCCCAGAGTACGTTTTCCTTCTTTTCTTTTCCTTCTCCCAAAACAGCCTTATAATGATAGCGAGCCCAGTATTTATGGTTGTAAATGAATCTATCGAATAGGAGCATAATGTTGGTCACAGCAGTTGACCTGGAGGAGGTATAATACTGGAATGTCTGTTCAATGAGAAATACAGTAAAATTGTCCTTTTTGTACTCTTGTAGTAAGTCTTTGTAACACTGAGTTGTGGAGCAAGCATTCAGCTTTTGAGTCACTTCAGCATAATTCTTCCGCAAATAGTCCAGAGTTTCATTTTCTCCAATCTGATGCAAAAAATCTAGCATATGCTGATAGCATGACATCCAAATGGTATCACTGCAGTAGAAACGAGCGCCTGTTGAACTGTTGTACTGAAGAGTCCAATCACCGCCAATCTTGAATGGAAACGGAGCACTGCTCATTTTATCCAGAAAGTCAGCGTATACTTCATGTTCCAGTTCAGGATAGTATGGTTGAAGATTCTGAAGTGTTTGGGGTAGGTTTGGCTCAAAATAATCCCAGTTGGACAACAGTGCACGAATTGTTTGACGCAGTTCAACATCAGGTGTACTGGAGTTCAGCGCAACTGTGACGATATCCTTGTGAACACTGTTCAGATCTTCATTTGAAAACAGAACTCCCACTCCAGTCCTAGACAAAGAGGCCATGTTATTCAGCAGTGAACGAAAAATGTCAGTATCAACAGTAATTTGGTGTTGATTTATCAGCTTCAACATGTGCCGATAGTTGTGTTGATCAGCAAGCAGTTTCATTGTGGTTTCCGCTGGATTACTCTCAAACATTTGGGAGAGTGAGGCAAGATTTTCACTATAAACAAGACAGAAGTAACCAGCCACATCCTTAACAAGACTAGGTTTTTTGAGCAGTTTCTCGTGAAAGTATTCTCGCACAATAATAGGGTACTTCCGCCCTTCTTTCAGAGCAATTTGGAAATCTATTTGGGGTGTCATTAAAGAAATGGACATTAATATTTTTTCACATTCAACAATGTCAGATGAATCCACCACATAGCTTAGAATTCTATGACCATCTGCTTTGCTAAATGCTCCAGGAAAGTAGGAGTAAAGTTGCCCTATGTGTTGGCATTTCTGTGAAAGATGGCTATAAGAAAGGCTAAACGCAGCGCACACATTGTAATTACGGTCTGTGTAGCACAATGGACCGAGTTGACTTTCCTGCAGGTCTTTTAATAACGTCTGAGGATTACCATCGTAATACTCTTTCACAAGGGGACGTACCAGAACTAAAGCCTGTGGCAAATTGCCAGTGAGTCCACAGATTTGCAAGGCTACAGATCGGTCCATATTCGTCCCTTCTTGAAGAAGTTGTACAGCTGCAGGAGTAGGAAGGGGAGGAACGTCGATGGTCTTCATTTCCAGCATTTTTTCACGGCTTGTAATGAGTATTCTGAGGTTGGGTACCCTGCTCACTAATGATTTCACAATTGCTATGAATTCCTCCTTCTTTTCAAACAGAATTGTATCACAGTTATCAATGAACACAAGTACATCGACAGGTTGCTGAACTATTACTGGGAAGGGGATAGTCACACAACTGTACACACTAACAACTTTTCTAAAACAGTTTTACAGTGGCATACACAATGTCTGAAAACATGCATTTAGTATTTTACTGCTGCTTAATTCGCGAGCGCCTCTAATAAACAAAACTGTTGTTTTAGCGAAGCATTTTGTAAGACAATTGCAAGCTTAATTCACGAGCGCAATGTTAAATGCATGCACGTACGTACGCAACGCACGCGCGCACCCATTGGCAGTATTATAGCGTGCTATAGCGTGCTTGGGGTGGAGCAACGTGACCGCATTACACATTACGCAGGTGACCGCTATAGAAGAACAATAAAGTATGGAGACTATGGGCTCAAATTTCGGGACTTTCCCAAGCTGACCGCAATGTGGAGGTGACCGCCTTAGTCAGGTGACCACTAAGGCAGGTTTCATTATATAACTATCCTTCACCATGCTAATTCAAAGAATGCTGTGGTTATTAGTGGGTGGGTACTGAAATATGACGTATCAGAATTCTAAATTCTATCATAGTTGCCGAAACGTCCGGGACAGTCCCGGAATTCTTTGTCTTGTCCCTTGTCCTGGAAGGAAGCTGCTTTTGTCCCGGAAAAAAAATATCAACAGGCCTGTTCTCATTCCCAGGATTGTAGCAGTCTGGGAACAGAAATTAGAGACAAACTTGCTGCAAAATTATGGCCGAGCAGTTGAGGACTGTAGCTACCTGTACACCTGCAGCAAAGAAGCCAAGGAGGGAATGCTATTTGTGGAGGGAGGAGTTTCCAGGTATTCAACAAAGTGTAGTGTGCATGCTTTGATCATCTGACTTCAGCATTTCTCACAGTGTCCGACATGATGTTGGAACGCATGACAATGGAAAGTGGCACCAGGAGGTAGTGAATTGTGAATGTGATGTTATAATGTTCTTTGACCAGAGCTGTGTGTATACCTTCTATGACTATATCAAGCCCGGTGGTGGGGGGGGGGTGGCACCATTGGATCAGGTGTCCCTGAAGTTGCTTTTGAAAACTTGGCAACTAGACTACATGTATGAGCTATGCAAATTGACTTCTGTTAATATAAAACTTCAAACTGATGGAGCTTTGTGCTGCCGTATACTACCTAGTCTCGGGGGGCCAGACCACACGGGTCTGGCCCCCCGAGACTATAGCTAATTATACCATACTTTTTTCTGCCATCATAGATCCAAGATCCAGATTACTCCTTCTTGCACAACAAGATCCAGATTACTCCTTCTTGCACAACAAGATCCAGATTAGTCCTTATTACCAGATTACTCCTTCTTGAGAGTTGATTGTGTAGAGTAAGACTAGGTTTGCAAAGTAGCTTAGGCTGCTATCGTCAGGGATCGTCACCGTTTGTTCGATCGAGGCTACCGGTACCGGTATACCCGTTCTCAGGCGCGGCTTCCACGCCCAGTCTTTGTCGACAGTTGCTGTGTTTTCGTTCTGGTTGTTAACAGCCGCCGCGCGCGCCGACGGGACCGGAAGTAAAATCGAAATTACATGTTTATTTCTGATTAGGTTGGCTATGCCTAGCCTGTATGCCTGTTGTGATGAGTATTTCCTGTGTGCAAGGATCTGCACTACAGTTCTAGATCTGACAACTCCCTTCAACCCCTGTATTCCAGGACTTCCCAGTTTTGACACTCCTTTCCGCATTCAATATCATTGTGGAACCGTTATATTAGAGCTACATGATTCTGTGAGTACATAGACCTTAGCTATAATTATCTGTTTTCATTAGTTTGTAGTTGCTTAGTTGGTCATGCCTGTATTAGCTACTAATAGATTCGATTCCAGCACCGACTTTGTACTAGTTTGTAGCTTGTAGCCTTGAAACGTACCAAACACCTCGGACAATATAGTCATCGTAGTGGGCTTCTAGGCACATGCACTTGACGTCAATTGGTCACATCAATCTCCACTATATACCCGTTCCAGGGACCACGTCCTTCCTGTCATAAAATGTTCTTGCTATGCAAACAGTAGCTACAAGCAAAAGACTAGAACTAAGCTACATCCAAAATACTGGCAATTCAAGCTAGGAATTTGGTAGTGACACCCTGTAGACAAAGGACCCAGAAAACTCTGTGTGCACAACTGAGAGTAGAATTGCAAGATGGACGGCATATTCAACTTAGAGTGTATTCATAGAATACTTACCTTGCGCGTCATCCAGTCTAAGATCCATAGTGCACTGCACTGACATGGATTCGGTATGAACATGTGCACTTTTAGTTGCTGACCATATTAAAATAGCGGACTCTACTGTAGTTAATAAGACAAAGCTGGAGTGCACAGAAAGAAGCGCTTTGACGCTGGTTTTATTTTTTGGATTGCTGTCAGGTTTAGCAATCATACTTAAGCCTATGATCACGCAATTTCATTTTTTTTTCCACTGGCCAGACAGAGGACAGACAGACGGCTTAACTCTGCTTCTGCATGTGGGCATTGGGCAGACTCAACTACTGTGGTTGAAACAATATAAGCATGTGTATACAAGGGGGGGGGGGGGGGGGGGGGGGGAGTCCCAGGGTATTCCCCTGCTGTGGCAGCAGCTACTATACTGTAGGTACAACTTGCAAACATTGATCACACTGCAGGGGAATACCCTGGGACTCTCCCAAGCTACATGTACACTCACAGGGAATGGCTAAGCAGTCTGATTACACAGTGTACACCCGTGCCTAAAATACCACAGGAATATGTAGTGCTACATACTGTAATGCCAAGCTGACTGCTTTCAGCTACGGGCAGAATTAATCCCTCTCAGACATAGTTTCTCACTATAATAGCCCTTTGCCTCATCTTTGTTAGATGATTACAAAGGGACTGCAGGTATAAAGTATAGCTCAGATAACAGGTCCGGTATATAGCTTAATGGGAATATGTTGATTGCCTCAGGCAAAATTACTTTTTTTGTCACATGTACATTGCAAACCTGATTCTGATTCAACAAGGACGGACAGACATCCGTCATTACAGCCCGTTGCTAGGTGGTTGCTCAAGACATACAATTGAAACAGCTAGCTGATTCAGCAATATCAGGAGTGAACTGTGACCATATGCAGGTGTGAAGAGTGGCTATATATCAGGAAGTAGTTGCTAAGATTATATAATCTTAGCAACCACTTCTATAAATCCCTCCCACTTGGGATATAGCAGGAGCACATTTTGCACTCCCGATTATAGATATAGCCACTCTTAACATCTGATATGGTCACAGTTCACACTATAAATCACCCTCCCACTCGGGGATATTGTGGTTATAAGCCCCTCCCCCCCCCCCCCCCCCCCCCCCCCCCTGCCCTTGGGGTAGTGGGCTAATAAACCAGCTGGTGAGGGTGATTTAACTATGATTTGTCGACCAGTCGCGCAGAAGCTCAGCAGTAGTAGATCTACAGTCCATGCTGAATTCATATGCAACTGAGAATAGTGACCATACAATGATGATAGTAACATTATACTGGACAGTTCAGTCCAGCTTCAAGTTGGCAACTCCCTGGCAATGCCGAGTGCTTCCGACAGCTTATCAATGTTCGGACTTGAAGTCTGGGCAGGACACACTGCTTCCTCTCCACTCCCCACCAATGACATCAGCAACAGCTTTAACCCATGAGCTGGCCAGTAAAGCCCTATGAAGGGACTGCAGCAAGTGTGTGTGAAATGCACAACATTTATACAGCATTGCAAGTCTGTCAAGAAAATGGAGGCCTATAATGCTTACCGCTGGAATTGTCACTAATTATTGTTTTCCTGTACAGATTGTGAATTATGCAGCTAAAAAGGCCTTCAAGGCCAAAACGTTCAGTTTTCCAAATGCTGTCTAATGCCCCAGTGAATTTTTTAAGTGAACATTTACACTACTACAGTAGTAGGCCTCTATTAGCTACGACAGTGACTTTGAGGATTTCCCTATCGCATACCAAAAAAAATGAACCATAGCAGTAGAAGCATGTCTGTCAATACTTGCTCAGTGAGGATGAACTTGCAGTAGAATTCACACACTACTGTTCAACAGTTATGTTAACATCCTTACATTTGGAACATGGCAAAGGCAGACAAGTCTTCCATTATTCTCATCCACACTGAATAACATAGCAGCCGTGTTGGGAGCATCTGCCTTGAACTGCCTCAGGGCATAGTCGAGAGCCTGGGGAATGGGTAATAGGATAACGTTCAATCAAGTGGATTTTGCCAATGCAATGATTTAAATGTTCTAGTGGGCCTTGTGATGACAAGCAGTCATGCAAGGGGATCATAGGCTCACAAAAAGGAGCAACAGAATACACACACACCATAAAGAGTGTTTTTTGAGTATGGTACAGTGCATGCTAACCATGGAATCTTGCCCCATGCACGGGCCATAATCACCTTTCTTCTGACCCAAAGTACCTTTTGCCTTGACCCTCGAACCAACAACCATGACATAATTATGTAAAAGTGTGTGTGGAAGATATGTGGTTCAACTACGTAATAAGGTTCACCAAGAGCGCATGATGCCATCTCTCCGCCCCTCACCTCAATGATGATGATGTCATCATGCACTCTTGGGTTTACAGATGTGCACGGATAGAGGATACGAGCCAAATAATGGAGGCTATGGTTGAGGATGCTCAACACCCTTAGTAGTTTCACGATAAAAAGCAACTTGAACACTGTTTTGGAGCCACGCCCATAGACGGAGGAGAAACTTCACGTCATTATCAACAGTAGATCTAATGCAACACACTGACATGTACCTTTTCGAATCCCGCCACCTCAAATATTTCCACAACAATCCCACTGCCCTTTGGATCCAGGCCATCGATGAGCTCCTTTGCTTTATCAACAGCCTGCAGCAACCAGGAATACATACTTATACTACAATCGTGGACCTCACAGTAGCAGCTACTGTGTTTCTTTCACACAATTCTTTCACACAAGAAATGAATAAACATGAACTACACTGGATACCTTGAGGACCATTTTGGTCGAGGCGGCTCTGTTAGCATCAACGACTGCTGTCCTGAGTGAGTGCAGAGTGGACTGCATGTTCCCTTTGCGCCACTGAGAGATCATGGCAGCTAAAACTTCCTTAAAATGGGGAAGTAAAGAGAAAGGGAGAGAGAGAGAAGTAGGTATATTCTAGCA